>JAGDQP010002839.1:54611-86791 GCA_022664845.1 Lepisma saccharinum
TTCAGTGCGAGCGGTCCCGGGTTTGATTCCCGGTGGGGGCTCAAAAATTTCGGTGTTGACCCAGCATCGTGAAGACAGCTGCTGTGAATAAAAGACAGTGGCGATTACAGTGAGAGCTTCCGCTCTCCTCTCCCAACCCGTCTGATCAGCGTGGGAGCAGTAGACCACCTCCTCCCTTCGGGGAGAGGCCTCATCCATCAGTGGATTGAATATGGCTGTGATTAATATATATATACAAATGCAGATCCAAGGTGGTTAAAGGGCTGTCGCCACCGTTGACTACCATATTTAAACTGGATAAAATGAGACTTCATCGAAGTTTACACTAGAAAAAATGGCACATAGCCAAATTCTGGATCAGCGTTTATATGTATATCCATCAATGACACCGAGACTTGCCTTCCCCCCCCCCCTTCAAATGAAAATTTGTGGTTGCGCCACAGTATGCATATTTTGCCCTTAGATAAGTACTTATCATCCCTAAAAGTGGCTTGTTAGGTATCACATTTTGCAGGGTTCTGAGCTATTGTGATGTGAAGCCACATAACTTTCATTTTCTGTATAAATGATTTTAAAATAGTTTTATTTGAACCGAAGATTTATATTCCGTAGTCACACACTTGTTCGTCAGTGGAGTATTACTCTGTTGCTAAAAGATGGCAGCATTGATTAACATAATTAAAAGTATACATATATCATTATTTAAGACAGATACTGGATTTCTTGACGGATGTGGAAATAGGAAAAATAAGTTGTTGTGAGGGTTTTTCATGCGAGTGAAATATTTTAATAATCTATACGTAAGTTTGCAACAGTAACAGAAATCTTAAAGTTTAAGTAACATTGTGAAATGGATATCTATACTGTTTGGTAGAGTATTAAGTGATATATTAGCGAATTAATTTTCTCTGGCAAAGGCGAAGATAAAATCTTCTGCCTATGCAATTAATTTAAATCAATTCTGAATACAAAAAATAGCCACTTACTTCATTTCAAATTACAAACTTGTGTTACGGTGTCAATACTGTTTTGGTGAAAAAGTAACACTACAGCTGAGGACTATAAGAAGGTGGTTTCTCATCTTAGTTAAGTTTTAAAATCGAACTTTAAGGTGACTTACCATATTTTCTGGTGTTTCCACTAACTCGTTTTTCATCTATTTATACGTTGTCTGTAGAACCCCTTATAGACACCTTTCCCTCCACCCTCAACGCGTTGTCTTGCGGCATTGTAGTGACGCCAATGCTAAGAGAAGAAATAGTTTTCAGTTGTGAAAACTATAAATGAATCGCTAGTTTGATAAGGGACTAACCAACAAACGTTTGTTTTGGAAATAAAGAAAAATCTTACTTTCTTATAAGATCTGTACATTTCTATAACAGATTATTCAGTCAATGATCTTCAATGCTTATTAACTTCTTAATCTAGTCAAAATATAAGAATTACTCTACTTAAATTATGGACGCAATTCCTTTTTTAAACTGATGATTTAAAGGAGAAAATATACATTACTTAAGGTTCCTATTACTTTATTTCTTTATATACAACTACTTTACAACTTTCTCTCTGATGTATTTGTTTTGCTCAATTAAAATCACTCTCACCATCAATATCTTCGATACAAAACATGGTCATCATTCACAAAAGTCGAAATGTTAAAACTAACAACGTTGTATGGTCCCTACGACCTAATAACCGGCATTCAATCACGGAGAAATAACATAGCAGACAACAACAATCTTACCATTAGCTGCTGGTGACGCAATGCAACAGAAAATATATCTACTGTTGCCAGATCAAGTGAATAAATACTTGAATTTGTAGTAGTTTACACGTTGTTTCATTGCGTATCATAGCACAACAGTTTTCATGGTCGTGTATTGTTGCTGGTTATAGAAAGATAAAAGGCTGGAGCAATAACAGTGGCTAAACAGACGTTGTGTGGACAACGAAATTCGGCAACAACGCAAGTTTCAAGACCACGTGACAAAGTAGGCGGAGTCAGACCGGGGAATAAGATCGTAGCATCTATAGTACTGTGAATTTACATAATGGTTGGAAATTCCATTGCAAAATTGTGTGATTCATTAGATTTCGTAAGATTTTACGAAATATCCATTTGACACCATGCATACCCCTTTTTTCTTAATTCCAAATCAACCATATTGATACATTTTCTTTGGGATACATTTTAGGAAACCAAGATCTATCTCTCTAAAGAAAGACTTGCTCATGACGCGAGGCTTAAGAGTGTCAAAGCCGGAACAAGACAGAGCAAACAGGGATCACGCAGATGTCGTTTCAGAGTCAACATGCAAACAGAACGAAAGTTGACATATTTTGAGAGAGAAATGAATGACAGTAAGGTTTTGCACTCAATCACGCAACATGTCAACTACTTGTACTGTAGATGTTTGACCCATCTTCCTAGGCATTCACAAACCATCTGTTGTTTCTAAAATGTAGCTTGAATTAATTATTTTAACGAAGAACGCAAAGGGTCTTCAAATATAGTGAACAACACGTATGTGAGAGTCAATATTAATATGTAGCTATATTTATATATACACACAGAATATAACAATTATCGCGTTATTACAATTCTCGAAATGCATATAATGGTTCGTTTCTAGTTCGTGTTATTGTACCAGTGATACAATACGAACGTTACTTGCACTGTATTTTGTTGCTACATTAATTACTTCTGTTTTATGTTCTATGTGTTTCTGGGTAATAGTTTAAAATGACCTGCATATTGTGTCTTAGAACAAGTATATTATCGTAAAAGCTTTGCCGATTGAACCAGAGTGAAATAGAAACTACGTATTTTATATCCCGAACTTTGCCACATAGCATGCTAGTTTGCAATAAGGTCATCAGTCACTTCTTTCCATCATCTTTAACTTGATAGGTGTTGAACCAAGTATGAAACAAACTTCTTGGAACAACTGGCTATTATAACTAGCCTAATTCAAACTTGTTGGAACAACCAGATATGCAAGAAAGCTTCTTAAACTTGAAATCTGATTTAATTTTTATTCGTTGCACTACCGTCTCGTTTTAGTGTGATGAAGTCCCATCACGTGCCACGAATGTTTCATCCTAAGCTAGTTTTCAGTAGCTCCTACATTTTAGTACAGCCATCTCTTGCGAATCTGATGAACTAACTATAAATAGTGCTTGGAAAGCGAGGTAGGTCGAGTAGTTAGAGTTGTCTCATGATCATCGGATCAGAGTTTCAAAGGATCTCGGTTCGACTCCCATCCAGGTTAACATTCATAAGTTTTCTTTTTCATTTTTGGCTTGATTTGCTAAGCTTACATGAAGTTGTCGTACCTTGAATCACTTTTGAGTCAGGCCAATAGTTCTATGTGAAGTGAATCTTATTCTACATTGCTAATATAGATCTTAGGAACTGTTATTAGTCCTAAGTTACCACTATTATGGTTGTCTCACATTGAAATAAAAATTGGAAACTTTTGAAATGTGAACATAAAGGAGAATGAACAACAAGTAAAGCGCAAAAGTGAGATCGATTGACTTGCCTACAAGGAACTGCCAATTATCATGGTTAAGGGTCATCGGCATAAAATTAGTGAACCGAATTTTGTTATCAGATATGCTCAGCAAATAATGTGTGACGACGTTGTTGGAAAACAATCATGAATAAACAAATATATTATATTTTTTACAGTGTGGCTTTGAATATATATCAGCAAGAACATTGGAAATAGTGCCTAATTCATGTAGGTACTTCAAGTTGTAAATATGAGTAGATGATAAAATTAAAAATTCTTGAAGTGAACATAGGAACATCGTGTTTACGAAAATCTTACTAACGATACAATTTGAAATCTATGCTCGTGACCTAGCTATTATTATCAACCAATAATCTGACATCAAGTAACAGATCAGTAAATGGTACTATGTTGACTTGGGTGTCACAAATTTCAAGCCTTTTGAGTAAGCTACGTTTTTTAATTCGAGACACTATAGCACGAAGAGCTCCGGAGTTTACCGACATCTCAATCGAACAGTCAAATTGTTTTCTCTTTGAGATTACTGCGAATATTTTCTTACTTTTGTATATTCGTAGACAAACTTCAGTTTACTTACAATTTTACCATATTAACCCTAGCATAACCAAGGTATTTTTGGGTCGAATTAATTACCAAGGGGTTCTGAGGCCCACAAGGAAAATATTTTTTTTTTTCTCACGGAAACTAGTTTATACTGTCTGATATGAACTTTCGGTGTCTAAGACATCACATAGTTTTATTTTATTTTATTACGTTTCTAAGTACAGTGTTGCCAACTATATCTATATAGTTGTGTACGTAACAAATATGTCTTTCTGTTAGTAACTACGACATATTTCTTATACTTGTTTTTTTATATAGAAAAGCAAACAATAAGAACAAAAGCATCTTATCACCTTGATACCACATTTCGTTAGATACCATATTTCATATATAACATTTACTCTATTCTGTGAATAACCCCTTACTACTACCAGGGGGGGGCTCCGAGGTCCACAACGCATTATTTAAATTGTAATTGGAAAAAGACAAGCTATAAAAATGAAGCAAGTACGCTGTATCAACAGGTCCGACAATATCATTTTTTTTTTAAGATTTTTTGTCGAACTGGAAATGTTAAAAAAATAAAACAATTGTGGGCCTCAGAGCCCCATCCCCTCCTTTGGTAATGCTAGGGTTAATGTATAAAGTTAGTAATGGAAAACAGCATAAATTTCAATTAACTTGTAAGTGTGGCTTATATCAAAGGTCACTAGATGTCAAGGGTAGTATATTTTTATCTGGATAGAAAGTTTTCAAATTAACATGAAGCATTTTTTTTTTTTTTTTTTACAAAATTTATTTCAAAATTAAGTTTTAGTTTAAGTTTTTTACGAACTATTCAATGGCGGTCACGAATATTGTAACAAACTGAATTCAACATCGTTATCCAATGAAAGTTATATGAACATTTTCTCATTTCCTGATATGAGTATTTTATTTCATCTTAAGGCAAAGGTATGAATGTGGTATCTGATAAGCTGCTATAAGTTGTATAATTTTACATGCAGAAGTACTCCAAATTTTACGAGAAACGTTAGAAGAAAGGAGACAGCAAATATCGTGAAACTGTTTATATTACGTTTACATTTCTTTGTTGGTAGAAAGTAAAGACAGCCTGGTAAATAAGATGTTCCTGTCGACCTTTAACACTAAGAATAAATAAGTTAGAACTGAGATTCTACTCATAATCGCCAAGTCTCCGCGCTCTTGAAATCATTTTACTCACACAAGCATTATTTAGAAAAAATAGGTTAGCAACACTGACAGCTTTATTGCTTAGGTACTGGAAAACCAACAGTACTTTTCTATAGTGTCGAATAATGTTTATGCCAAGTTTAGTGCAGCTACGTCTAACTGAACGGAAACAATTTGAATAATTATTTTGTTGACAAATGGGTTGGCAACATTGAAATACTGCACCAATCAAAACTTTTCCAGCAGCTCTGAGACAGCTAATACCTTCCCAATGACATCCCAGCCACGTCTCTGCATTTTGTGGTTCATGAGATATATTTTGGACATGGGTTGTCAACACTAACAACGAGATTTCTGCGGACGGAAATACCCACGGTACCCTATTGTGCCAAATAATGTTTATACTAAATTTGGCGCAGCTGGGTCTCGCTAAATGGAACCAATTAGAACAATTCATTTTTTTTAAATAAATGGGTTGGTAACACTGAACTATCGCACCAATCGAGACGGTTCTGGCGGCTCTGAGCTAGTCTAGCCAAGACATTTCCAACGACACATCAAGTACCTCTCTACATCTTGTAATTCCAGAGATTTAATTTCTGGACACCATAAGCGTGAATGCTATAGATTTGCTATCAAGCGACCTAAAACGAAAAGAATATACATGCCAGATAATACTGAAGGTTACTGCGTGCAGGCACTTATAAGCCCTATACTACGTACTATTTCTTACAGAACACAATTGATATAATATAAGCAACTTTTAGGTAATTATGCACGAAGTAAATGGATCAATTTGTAAAGTTTTCTGAGAACAAGAGTAAAGTATAGATTTAAAGAACTTTGAGGTTTCCGATATTCTAATCAAAACACTAGAAAAGCTGTGATATAGATGGCTCACAACGGATCATCAGTTACAAACAGACAGTATGTTAACAGTCCGAATACTGACGATATAGGAAGACCCAGCCCAAGTTCGAGTGATGTAGAGAACGTGTAGCAAGTGATGAGGCGTTGTAGTTATACCCTAATGTTACGACTTCGTATGAAAACTCATGTTTAACATATAAATTATTTAATAGCTAAAGTTTTCCAGTTTTTTCGCTTTCATGAAGTTGTATAGTTATCTGAAAAAGTGTAGATAAAATAGTATATTGCAACATTTGGATACTTTAACACCAATTCATAAAATTACTGTTTCTGTTTCGAACATCAAGGTAATATGCGATGGTTGGGCCATAAGTCGTGGCAACATTCCCCCCTTCCCAGAATGGGACACTAGCACGCAATTTCAAAATATATAAATGGAAGGGGCCGTTAAATATATGAACAGTGCAGGTCATGTGTACCAGGGGTACGTACGCGCGTGAGTAAATGTCATAAACCAAAGCATTGTGCTGCACGCGTTTATTAGTTACAGGACTACATTTGGAAATACATAAACAAAGGAAGCGCTTACATATCGTCCTAGGAAGGAACCTTCAAAGTAATCTCCCAGAGCAACCATAACACGTTGGCAGTGAAGTGGGAGGCATCGAACACCATCCACCCGATCAGGTTGGAGGTGAGACAGCGTACGCTTATTGAATCGCGTCCTTGCTAAAATGCTGATGCCCACCTAGTGACAATTCGGTAAGGCCATTATTACTAACTGCCTCCACCAGCTCCTTGTGAAACTCTCTGGCAGTATTCCCTCCCAGAACGACTATGTTTCACATACGAACGCAGTTCACGCTGAGTGACTTCCATGTTGCACGACGATTGGCCCACCCCAAATTTTCCTGCGACTTCCGTGCAACAACCATAACACACAGTGGCATCTAATGACGTCTTTACGTACTACGGATGACATGCTTTTTGGGACGCACTTATTCGGTTCCTCGTATGTATGATTAATTCAAATAGACACAAAGTATTCAGATGCAATATGTCATTTCTATCACTTAAAAAAAATGCTTTCATAGTTAAAAAAAAACTTTAATATTATAAATTTCGTATTTTTATAATCACTTCAAGTATTAAACAACACAGTACTCCAATAGTATTATTATGACATTACAATATCGTAGAAGTTTTCAATATAGCTTCATATATTTTGGAGGTTCCCTACATATGATGTACAAAGCAAGCGAGAGTTAAAAACTAATTTATTGTAACTCAATCACACACTAATACTAAAACAATGGGTTTCACTATAGTATTCTTCTTATTATTATTATGCTTTTTCAGACCTTAACGATGAAGTAAACGAGCTGTAATATGGCCTTCAAAATTCGTAAAAGCTTCAAAAAATAAAGTTATATCGAATAGTAATTATTACTTTTCTCCTTTCCGCAGAAACAAGTTATAAGTATTTCCAGCAAGAATTATGAATAATGAACAATATCCACGTAGGTAGAGCGTATTAATGTTCACATCTAACTTCTAAAAGAATAAAATATCACTGGTAATCATTTCTTATAAATATTCATCAGTTTCGTAGATCTGTTCGTGTGCCATAATGTCACCGAATTTATTATATCTAGCGATCTCTTTTATTTAATTTATGTACTATTATTTATTTACCGTGATTGATAATTAACCAGTTGTTCTGAGAACCACACGATTTCAATTATATTATGTTGAAGGCATTTAAATGTCAAAGGATTTGCTTGTGAACTCAATGATTCGACAAAATAAACTAATTTTGAAATATATTTTTCAAGTTATATGAAAATATATTGCTTGATAAAGAAAAATATTTAAATACGGCAGTAGGCTATACAATTAAGCCAATGTATGTATTTCTCGTACCACTTCTAGTATTGTCTATTTTGACTCCTGAGGATTTTTATTGTAGTGTTTCATATTAAAATCCGTTCTCTCAGAAGGTATCTTTGATTTTTCCTTCAAAACATTAGAGAAAAAGATGTGAAGTTTTACATAACTTGGTTTAAATTTCATAAAAAAAGATAATAAATCCATATTAAATAGTATCATATATATCTCTCATTTACAACATGTGTAACCATATTTCGTATAAAAATTTGCACTCGTAATATTTCCATGTTTCTAAGTTCTTGCGTATACTTAATGCAATGCGCTAGATAGCGCTACTAAGAAATATGTTCATGCCACATTACAACAGTTTGAAAATTAGCGCTATAACTAAAATCCACCTGCTAAATGGCGCTATCGATATGCCTTTTATCTTAAAGATGCTTACATTGAGAATGATTCAGGGTTTCCGCCATGATTTTTAATTTGGAGGGTTTAAAGTCAAACTTTGGAGGGTATAAGTGGAGTTTTACACGATTTCCATCAACTTTTGACCGTAACAATTTTAAGTTGGGGCTGTTCTTGAGAATTTGGGGGTGATGTCCACCACAGGGGGGCTGGCAGAATTACTGGAATGATCTACTTACAAAATGATTATGTTTTTCTATGGTTCCCTGACTATCTATTAGTACATAGTATATATGAATAAAAAACCTAATTTATCAAAACAGTTAACCAAAATCGTTCTCTGTGAATCGTGTCATTACGTGGAGTCTTTTTTATATTCCAAACGACGTCACACACTTACGAATTTCACTAGATATATTAGCTATAAAGACATACAATTCTTCTTTAACGCTGTATTATTGAGCACGAAAGATCACAGATCAGTGCAAAGAAAGATTGCATATATATTTAAGAATAACTATATTAAATTTAAAACATAAAAAGTACCAAAAGATTTAACAAAATTTCCCGAATTCGTTTGTCTTTTCTCTTCCTTTTACCATCCATGTGGTCTAAATGTTGCCGTTTTCTGGGAAATTTCCCTACACCTGACAACACTGCTCCAACACCAATGTGCCATGTAGCTCCGTAATCGTGCTTAAATGCTGATTCTAGAAATCATAAAATTTTGGGGGGAAATCACTCCCAATTCCGCACTAGTGATATCCTGGGTAATTCATATGAGATGATAGTAGGCCGCATTCTTATGACAGATAAATCTTTCAGCATTAGTAGGCATACAACACGGCATGTATTATTACTGTTATAGGTGGGTCAACTCCCGGTCACGTCTGGTACAACAGACTGATTTCTTCAGCTCGAAAATTGTGCGTTATGCAGTGGACTTTAAATAAAAGTCCTGTTCGTTTCTTTTCCATCATTTTCTTTCGGAAAATGACCTCATTCCGTAAATTTGTGATCTGTTTACTGCATAGTTCCCTGAAATTTCCATTAATGTAATTTACATAAATAAATTTATTTACTAAGATCCTAGCTTTGTTTCAACTTTTTCCAAAATAACTCGATCTTACAGGCCACACTGAAACTTGAAATCCACACTTAAGTCCTCAAGAGAAATAACTTATTTCACAATACACGGTACATATTCTACACGAGCACTAATTCGAAAAATTGTCCAATTTTGATACTACTATTAATAAACTAAATCTATATCTATAAAAAAATTATTTTGTAACGATTTTTAAAATTCTACAAAGTGGCAACTAGATGACTCTGAAAAGTTAATTTTGATAAATCTTCTTTTAATAATTGCTATCTTCTTCCAGCTACAGTTTTATTTGCATTGAAATATATATTAACAAAATCCTCCAACAGGTAGTTCATATTTAATTGAAAACTTTAGTTCTTTTAAATATTTGACATGAATTAATTACACGTGGTATACATATTACTTTTGTCGTCAATTATAGTTTACTATTTATTTCATAATAGTAAAGACATTTAAATAAATTCTTCAAATTAAGATACTTTGTAAATTCTTATCGTTACTTTTCTAAACTAATGCAATATGTAATGTAAATCTAAATTTAGCAGTCTATTCCAATTACTGAATAAAAGTACTGGATAGTTAATCTCTGAAAGAGTAATGTTAAGAAATTGACAATAAAGTTAAAATAGGGAAATCAGTAACGAGTCGGTGCAATACATTTTCAGGAGGTACCAACAAATAATAATAGGAATTTTGACGTGGCACACGTACACGTTCTAGTGACAGATAATAGTGTTTGATGTCATAAGTGTATTTAAGACCTCGCACCAATTTTTGGCTCCACCAATTTGTAGTTTTATAAAATTTACATTTTGGTTTACTGTGAAGAAGTGAGGCACAAATTTTGTAAATCCATGTTTCATTCGGAACTCTTTCATTTAAATTGTAACGCATGAACGTAATGCCTAATGGGTCTCTTCAGTAACTCGATCGATCATCTTCCGAGGATTTTAGTTGATTGTCTGGCGATGGTTTTATTATTTCCAAACGTAAAACATTAGCAAGATCATGGTCATTGTTTTGACTAAGTTTAAAGCAAAAAAAAATGAAAGAAATTCGTAGACCTGTAATTTGCCTAAGGTGTAACTCTTAAGGCTTTGCCAATGTATAACAATAACTACAACTAGAGTTTTCTCTAAGAAAAACAAACTTTCACACACAACCTCTACTTCCTGTTGCCTACCACAAAACAGATCTACCACGTAAATGTAAACATTCATATTTACATATCATTTGGGAACGATTGAACTTATTACAACCAATGTCGATATGTTGGTACAGGATAATATCCAGAACGTTACATTGGCATATGAACAGTTTCATTTGATCATCGTTTAAACTGTAACGATACTGCATTAAACAAGTATTCGCGCATCACGTGAGAACTGCCGAACTAAATTCGAACTAAGTCCACTATGTTTTAAAAGGCAATTCAATATAAAAAAAAATTAGGCGTCTAAAATAGAAGAAGAACACAAAAAATTTGAATTAGTACGATTTTTCGTGTAGCAACCGATTGCACGATCGTTTGATATCGAAACTGTATGGGTTGACAGTGGGCATATCTAAACTCTCTGTAGCAGCACGCTATTAGTACCAGAATGAGCGAGCGAACAGTAAATAGTGCTGTTGCTTCCACGCATTATTATTATTGTTGTTGTTTTTAACAAAGCAAACGTTATACTAAGTTAAAGTTTGCAAAGATTACGTGCAGAGTTTGCTGATAAGACTTCACGAAAAACACAAGCGTTTGCATGGTATTGTTTCGTATTACTTGTAACGACTTATCCACGTCGACCGAAAACCAGCATAACGTCTGAAAACATTCATGAAGCTCGATATCTTTATGAAGCCGGCCGACGAGTAAATAATGAATTAAATTCATGAAGAAACTTGTATATAAGTGTGCATTACTTTATTCAAAATAAGTTATAATTTCTAAAAAAAAAAATATCTCGACAATTCCTTCCCCGCATTTTGGGAGTTCAGAACTAGCCCTATTGAAATGTAATTTATCAGAGACTCCATAATTCAACAAAATTTGCAGCAACTATACTAGGGAATCCTTAGAGTCTCAATTTGGCACTAAGTGACGTTTATTATTTGCACCTTTAAGGTAAGTATTTTTTCGATCATGAAGTGGAGGAATTTGTTCACAATTTACTTCACACACAATACATTTTACGAAAATGGAATCAGGAAACCGTCCATCCGCTGGGAAATGTTTGTAACTACAAATGGAAACTGTGTTTAAAAATTATGTAAGGTACTTCCGAAATAAATTAATAAATTAGTCGTAACAAAATTCTGGTTTATATCAGACTGATCCTCTTAGTAATAGTAGTTCTACTAGGTGTACAAATGGTAGTATTAACAATTACAAGTAGTAGCATCATTATTAGTAGTAGTAGAGGTATTAGTAGTAGAAACACAAGTACTAATTGAGTTAGAAGCGGTAGTAGTAGAGTGTCGTGTTATCTTTAACGATAAGATTCAGTCTGAAACATTCATGCAATGTAATAAAACCTTGTGCTTATTCCACCCACCATGCAGTAGTGTGTTGTTGGTGGCATAGAGAGCAGGGGGCAGAATGCTCTCCGTTGAACCAGAGAATATAATCTTTATGTGTAATCTTAGACTCGGATGTTAGAATATAGTATCAGCTTATTAAAGTCTAATTAATACGGAATGATTAATTAATCACTGAGTTATACAGTCACGGAAAATAGATGTTCCGAAACGTTATATTTAAATTCGTATTTTATTAACATTTATGGACCACTCCGACAGATATAGCTAACCCCGTTGCATATTGTCACTCACACATGTGATGCGCTTAGGCATAGCTGCTGGTCTGATCCATAAATGTTAGTTAAAAAGGAATTTAAATAGAACGTTGCCGGAATATTTTTTCTGTGACTGTATTTACATACATAAGAAACGTAATGTAAGAAAGAAACTTACTGTACTGTTTAAAGTACATAATACTAAAGGCTTTCGAAATGTGCATTTTATTATCATATTCGAGAGCTTAGTCAAAGTTCAAAGTGTTATAACAAAAGTGAATAGGTACTAAAAGTATGCTTGCATTGTAATATGAATTGACCATGAATCAAATAACACAAATTTATCATAAGACATTTTCTGGCAACTAGGTACCTCGATCGAACAATCCCCCCCCCCCAAAAAAAAATATGAAATTAAATCATGAAATTTAGAAAAATACTTCTTCATAACTAACTAACTCTATGGCTTATGGAACTCGCAAGTTAATCGCCGTAGTAACAAACGTTAGCCGTTGGATTCTATCCTGGACAATATCAAGCCAGTTTTCATCACGAACACCTACTTCTCGAAGATCTCTTCTAATATTGTCCGCCCAACGACATCTCAGTCTTCCCAATGGTCTCTTTCCGTCCGACATTCCAACCAGGATAGAATATAATCTTCGTTTTCCCCCCATCCGAGCTATATGGCCTGCCCACCTTAGTTGTCGTGATTTCAATATTTTTACATCTGGTGAACCGTACTGTCCGTGAAGTCCTTCATTATGCATTCTTCTCCATTCTCCAGTCATCTCGTTCCGTTTCAGCCCGTATATCTTTCTCAAAACCTATTTTCAAACACAAGTAATTTATGTTCGTCTGCTGGGTTGTACTCCAACTTTCGCAACCGTAAAGTATTACCAGCAGAATAACCGTTTTGTATATTTTCAGTTTCAATTTCCTTGATATTAGTCGCGATGTTAGAAGTTTTTGGACTAATTAGAAACATGCGTTGCCCGATACTAAGCGACTTTTTATTTCTTCAGTGGTCTCATTTTTGCTTGTTACGTATGCTCCCAAGTATTTAAATTTATTTACTTTCCTTATGACCTCATCCCTAACTATTATGTCTTTATTTTCTTAATTCCCTGTGTTTCGGTTTCTGATAATGTATCTTGCTTTCTCTGTGTTTACCTGTAGACCCATTTCATCGCACGCTTCTATTAAGACATCGGTGTTGCTTTGTAGTGCATCTCTATAGTTCCCTATTAGATCTACATCATCCGCATATATGAACAGCTGATTCAAACCATTCAATTATAGTCCCTTTTTGTCCCCTTTAATTTTTGAAATCGCATATTCTAACGCAAAGTTAAACTGTAGTGGTGATAAGGCATCACCTTTTTTCAATCCGTTGCGAATCTTGAAACTATCTGACATATTATTACCTATCCGAACTCTGCTTACGTGGTCGCTTAGACACATCTTCACTAGTTGAACCAGTTTTTTTGGAATTCCAAATCGTATCAGGATACTGTATAACTCTTCCCTTTTGATAGAATCATATGCTTTCTTAAAATCAATGAATAGCTGGTGAACCGTCCCAATGTATTCCCATTTCTCCTCCAAAATTTGTCCCAAGGCGAAACTCTGGTCCAGCGCACAGTCTTAGGAATCTCCGAAAACGTGGTTAAAAAGCAAAGTTGATGACATGTCTTTAGGGAAGCTAGAATGATAAGGTTTTGTAGAGAAAGAACCATAAATCATCATACATAAATATTACTACATGTCTCGTAAAACGTGATGTGTACAAGCCCTGTTGATAAGAGGGGTAGTTGTGGTTACGCTTGTAGCGTGAAAAGGTAGCAGCAGCTGTACCATTGAAGACAGTGACTGTAAGTGTTTCAAGAAGCGTGTGCTGCTGTAGTTTTTGTATAAGAGACTTAAAGGTATGTGTTTTGATTTAACATGCGGAGTAGTAACATTCGAATGGAACATGATACGTTTTGCATGTAATCTGAAACACTTGTACATACGTAAAATGTACTAGTACGATCGAGAGAAAATAAACCTAAATGTAGAATTGAAAATTTGGTTCTAAGTAATGACCAATGAAATACTTAATTAATGACTTTGCTTTTGTCGATTACCAATGTATCGTATCTATGATAAATAAATACGACATTGAAACGTGTTTAACTGATGACAAAATATTTTGAATGATTATGAAAAAAAGTGGTAGGGTTGTTAATAAAAGGTGTGTCATGGTAAAGTCGTTAACAATCAGACGAATACGGGAAACATGGAAAGGGGGCTAGTTTCAGACAATAATCCTCTTATTAACCATGTAGGTAGCTTATTCGGGATGAATAATAAAGATGAAGAGACTGTGAAACTTTTTAAAGGCAAAGTGGCCTGAGCCTTAGATGCACGAAGGCCATAAATAAAATCCATTCATTCTTACAAGCAGAGATCGTAAAGTGAGTAATAAATTTGGAAAGTGGATGAGAACCAGAGAACTTTTTCTAAAAAAAAACAATAAGCAATGGTTAGGATCTGAAGTGGAATTAGTAGCTACTTCAGGTAGAACTAAACGTCCGATCAAGTGCAGCACAAAACAGTCGTCCACCATCGCTGTGAAAAGCGTATTCGCGAATTAAAATCTGCCTCAAAATTAAGTTTCGCCGCACACATGCATTTGCGTTCTGAAGGTCACGAAGAAAAAGCGAAATTAATTTATGAAGCAATAATAATTACACCAACGCATGCTGCAAGAATTAGAAGTGAATTCTCAAATGAAGAACATTGAAGAGATAAGTAGTTTTCGGATCAAAGCAGATTGACTCCTTTCATATACTGCCTATCGCTTCGATATAAGAAGTGAAAGGTGACGATAAACGTGTAGTTGAAAGTCGCAAGAAACAAAATACAGGACGATTTCCGAAAACGACGATTTAGTTGTTGATCTACCGCAACAAAGAGAGGGAATAAGTAATGATGGCTAAGGTGCAGAACATTTTTCGAACGTCCACGTGGATCTACAGAATTTGAATTAATTTAAGGCCTGTTGGCGTCTTCGTATCAGGCTGGAGGGAAGTGCATAAACCACAGGAACTTCAGAAGAACTGATTCATAAATATTCTATAGCTCTACGAGATTTCATGTGGAGAATAAATACTCAAAGATGCATTTAAAAGATACGCTCCAGAAGTAGAAACATTATATGTCAGAAAATATAGATCGCTGTACATGCTTGTAAGTCCCCACAAAATATTGATCTACAAAAATTTAATAATTCCCTCCGCTGAGCTTCCTATTGGCAAACTTTTGGAGGAAATCCACGAGGCAAGCAATAAAGACATCAGGAAGTATAGAGAACATTTTGCTAGAAAATCATCCAGAATGCAAACTAATCATAATATTTCCATAGGTTATTTGCATCTTCAGAACCTCTGATAACGTAAACTTCAAAGACAAAGAGACGCGTTAGAAAATGTTCCTGTTTTCCTAGAAAACTTCTTAGATTCTTAAAATTTCAAATTACGCACGGATAAGATGAGTATTTGAAAATAGTGTAGGTAGTGAAGACGAAACAGAAGGGAGTCTCATAATCTTTAACAATTGTAATTAACAATACTATTGTGTTATTTGTTGCTTCATATTTAACAATGCATTCAACAATAAGGTATTGTGCCACAATCAACTTCTTTGTCATATAGCACAAACAGCATGGTTCTTCTTCATAAATATCATCGATACAGCTTAATCATATTGCTTAATCTTGCCAACTGTGTTTAGTATCTACATTCTTGGTCTTCCATTTCTTTCACTTACCATTATTACACTCCAGGGTGATGCTTACATCAAATATTATTTCAAAAGTACTTTCTTGTAGTAATTATTTGAAGCATCAATTTAATATGATTGCAATATCCTCCTTATATTTATTTATTTATTTAGTGACAACACACCAGGCAATGGCCTAATTATAGTGTTGAGCTTAACAAAGTAGATGTACAGACTTTATTGACAATTGCATCTCTAAATTCTTTAGGTGACGTAAAGCATACGTCCAGATCATTGTGAACTATACAGAATTTGTTATATATAGTACACATTCTCCAGATTGGTGACCTCATCAAGATATTGGTTCTTGCCTTTTTACAGTGGAAGAGACCAGTATTATTAACACGAGTTTTAGATGATGGAACACGAAACTATAATGTCGAAACTAAATCCATACAATCTAACTTATTTTGAACAATTTCTTTAAGAAATAACAGATCAGCAATGTTGCGCCTTTATTCTAAGCTCTGAATATTAAAGTTCTTAATGACTGCATTGTAACTATCATAAGCAGGATAGATTCGTGTTTCTTTAAAAGTCAGGAATTTAAGAAATTTTGATTGGATTTTCTCTAATTGTTGACAATGTTTCAATTGATATGGATTCCGAATAGAAGAAGTATATTCTACCTTGGAGCGAACATAAGCATAGTAAATTTTTTCCAATGTTGATATATTGTTGAATTCTCTTCCCGTCCTAATTACAAATCCCAGTAACTTCAAGGCTTCATTTGTTATATTTGTAACATGTATGTTGAAAGTCAATTTCAAGTCAAAACTGACACCAAGATCCTTAACTACAGTAGGTCTGTTTAGTACAATTTTATTAATGGAATAATCAAATTGATGAGTGGTTTTATTTTTATTAAATGATAATACTTTACATTTACTTATGTTGACTCCAAGTTGATTAATAGCACAGCAGTTTGCAATATTATCTAAGCTTTGCTGAAGTCTTATGCAGTCTCCGATAGAGTTGACTTTTGTATATATTTTAAGTCATCTGCAAATAACAATTTTTCATTATCAGGCACACAATCAGGAAGTCATTAACAAATAAGAGGAATAATATTCAATATTCATTAAAATAATTAACCCTTTTAGTACGCTTATGACTCAAAATAGATCTACAGATACTTGACTTTGGATTACTATTTACTATTTTTAGACATTTTTCCAAAAATCAAATTTTTGACCGCGTTATCGTAAATTCCTAACACTGTGCAGCGTGGCTCGATTTCTTCTAAATCCACATTGGTGATCTCCAATTATTTCATCTACGTATACACTTAGGCGTGTTAACAGAATATCACTCAGTACTTTGTAGTATGTTGGTAGTAATCAAATTCCCACTCCGTTTTCAAATATCAACCACTTAATTTTCTAATTAAATGAAATTCAAAATAAAGTTCGGACGACATTCCCCATTCATAAATATGTAAAATAAATATATCGCATTCTCAATATTACGATAGAGCTATGCTCTATTCCATTACGTAATACAAAATCATACAAGTGGACATCTATACACTAGATAGCGCTGTCTAAGTAAAGGAAATTAAATGCACCAATCACCATCATTTTTCAAGAAATCTCTACAAATTAAAGAAAACAGATGGCATATCAATTCGTTCATTTACCAATACTCCCCAAAATAAAAATAAGGTGAAATTATAATTTTAGCACAATACACATTGGAAAATTTACTTGTAAGTCAGCGCAATTTTCACTAAACTTTGGAATTGCCTAGTTCTGTATAATTTGTACAAAATTTATAATCATATCTAAATATTACTTTTATGAATATTACATAACTTACACAATACTTCTTGCGTTTGGACGTTTCTTCTGGTTTCAATCACTTTGTTTTCTTAAAATATTTGCTCAAAAATATTACAAGTTCTTTAATATTGATTTGGTGTGTACGGAGTTTCTATTCAACTTGATACCTTCATGATTTTTCTTAAAATGCATATTATTTTCTTAAAACACAGAACGTTTCGACACTGCAATAAACACCATCTTCTGTTGCTTGTCTAAAATAAAATAAACGTTTACGCATTATTTATAGCCAGTGACTCAAAACATTCTGAGCAATAGAAAGTTATAGACAAAGTATTATTGGAGTGGTATATACGTACGTGCTCTCATTTACTGTGCTCGTAGTCACAGATTCAATAGTGTAAATTCAATTCATTTGTCGACACAAAATCATCAACAAGCACTTCATCGACGGACAAAATCATCTACAGCACAATTCATCGACAGATCAAATCATCAACAGCACAATCATCGATAGTCCAAATCATCGACCGATAAATCTATCGACGATATAAACTCATCAACGAGAAAGGCATTGAGGATACTCTTATCAATAGCATATTCATCGACGACAAATTCATTAACGGCAAACTAATCGACAGTAAATTCATCGACGGCAAATTCGTCGACAAAAAAATATCGACGATCAACTTATAGACAGCAAACACATCTACAGGAAACTTATCAAAAGCAACTTTATCGACGGATAAATATATATACGTATTGTATACGTAGCTAGTCAAATCGTATTCTAAAAAAAAATAACACAAGTGTTGCTACATTTCATATCTGGGTGTTTCGAAGAAAGTAAAGTTCAATTTTCAAGTGCGTTTTGAAATTAATAACGACTCCAGTCCAAAAGGAACACTTTTGAAAAATGCGTCTATTCTTCGTGAAATTTTATTTGTGGAATTCAGAACGGCAGTGAATATGTTTCTAACTTTGGATTCCAAAATCCAATATGGCGGGTGAACAGACAAATCTAATTTTGAAACGTCAACCGATTCTCGTAATATTTCGTATTTGAGACACCCAAATGGAACTAGATTCAACTCCTGGAACTGGAGTTGAATCCAGTTCCTGGAGTCGAGCACTCGAAAGTTCTCGAGTTTCTCCTTTCACATTTTTCCCAATTGCTTCTCTTCAGAAAGGACACCAGTAACACCTAATAAGTTTGACTATGACGCTAATATACTTCTCATAGCAAGCGTTCTAGCTGAGAATTACCCTATGAAACAACAGTCCACACTTCCAGTAGAAATGCTTTAATTTATTAGATTCATCCTTGCGCATGAAATACTTTCCTTCAGCATTGAAACAAAATATTAACTTAGTTGACACACAAACTCAAAATTTTCAAACGATACTTCTAATTGGCACTTGTGATAAACCATTTTCAGTAGAATAGCTCTGGTTTTATATAAATCGCGTTTTGGAAAATTGTCATTAGCAGTAGATCTAGAAAGGATACAAATGTCAGATTGTCTCAACTTATTTCAAAGGTTAGTATAAATTCTCAATTCCAATTAACAATTCCGTTAAAAGGAACCTAATTTCAAAAGTTCATTCTTCGAAAGAAGCCATTTTCAGCAGATCTAAAAATCCAAGAGACAAGAGACATAACCACAGATAATTTCAAATGAAAGTAACAGCATACTTCTTATAAACTACACCCGGTAGAAGAACTTACTTTATTACAGACCAGCAAGCAAACGTTTTATTGAAAATTCAAAGCTCACGACGTTTCGTTAATCACGTGATTTCTCGACTACACCGCCATAAAGTGAAGAATTTTCAGACAGCGCATAGCCACGAAGAGACTATACAATTCGGTGCATTCGATATCCTAAAGCCAATCAGAGTTCACTTAACATCTGTCTTATCTTTCGCGCCAGCAACAAAGCTTTATCAAAAATTAACTCTGTCCCTGTTCGGGGTGTCATAAATGATTCAGCCCGTTCGATCGCCATATATGAGTTGAAGCTTTTGTGTAGATAAAGCAGAGGAGTGAACACTGATAAGTCTTGTGCATGTGCTCTCTCTTATGTGGCATAAATAAAAGTTACAAAGAAGAAAAATATAGAAAAACTTGCACTATATTTACCAGATCCCATAGTTGTCGCTAGTATTAAAAAATAAATATTTTATAATCGCATTATTTTTGTTAACGACTAAATAAAATGGCCTAGAATTACTCAAACCTCACGAATTTTCAAGTGATGCGTAGAGCACGAGTATGACGGATAATTCCTGTCACAGTGCACCACAAGTTGGCTGATTCGTGTATCACTGAAGGGAAGTTTTTCTTAATTTTACTCCATAACATTGGAATGATGTTATGGGCACTCAGCTTTGAATTTTTGATACAAGGCAAGGTGCAATTTAGCTACTATGTGGCATATAGGGAGTTCCAGAAGTGTATAAATAGATTTTGCATGGTGCTTGCCCTCCAGTCTTCATTTATTTATTGCCCTCACTCAACGTAGCTTCTACGTCTTTGCTTGAACTTCAACCTCACTCAGCTTCACAAGTACGACTTAACTTTTTACTAAATTTAATCTTCGTTTCACTTTTAACTTTACTCGTCCACACTCTTCGCCTTTATGTCTCCACTGTTCCTTCATCATCTTCTCCCTAATCCTCACGTTTCGTCTTCACTTCTTCTTTCTTCACTCTCACATTTCAATTTCAACTTCTTTATTCTTCACCTTCACTAACTCCTTCTTCCTCTCTCTCTCTCTCTCTCTCTCTCTCTCTCTTTCTTTCTTTCTCTCTCCGGGAAAATCAGATCATACTTCTAGTTTAAAGATGCCAAAGATACATACTTCCGGTTGAAATACGCTTTTTCCTCCGAGTAGTTTTAATTAATACTGCGGAGGGCTATTGAGAGATTTAGTTTTAGTTTTTTTTTTAAGTGATTATACAAGTTTATAGTCTACAAACGAGAATTGTGAAAGCCGATTCCTTTCAAAATTTAAGTTACAGTAGGGTTTGAATTTCCTGATATAGGAGTGTTGTTCCTGAAATTAAGGTAATTCAATCGAGATGGTTGATCGGAGTTAAATAGTTCCTGCTCCTTATGACACCGTTTCTGATGTTTTGAGCTAGTATGTTCTTCCTATAAATAGTTTAATTTCACGTTGAATACATGTAAGGTTAATTTAAGAGTTTAAGGTCCTTCTACAGGAACTGTTTCATTGAAAGTAAACAATTATTGTATGATTTGAGACGGTGTGGATATGAATAATCTATGCTAGATCCACTGGAGGTATCCCAAGCTAACATTATAAATTTCCTGATTTTGAAGCTATTGCCGGAAATTGTTGACTGGAAATAAACAATTGGTAGATCCTTGGAAGAAGTGTTATGAGCACTCCCTAATGAGCAGGGACTTCTCCAGGATTTTCAATTTGAGGTTATAAAATAAAAATTGGGAGGTTGTAAATAGAGTTTTGCACGAAATCTGTCGATTTTTTACTGTAAAAATTTTTAAGTTGGGGATGCGCTCGAGAATGTGGGGTGACACCTCTCACAGGGTATCTGGCAGAATCACTGGTTATGAGGTGATATGTAGTTCCTGTAAGTATTTCGTTTCTAGGTAAACTATATGGATTCCATGCTCAAAAGGTAAAATTCCTTAATTTGGAGTTTATGTGCCGGATGTGGCCTTTAGGCACCTAAGGCTCAGGCCGAGAGAAGTATTCCGTGTCCAGTACATAATCTTTTCTGTCATTTGAAATATTTTGAGATAATATACCGTTCCTATAAATAGGGTAAAACTGGATAAATTCGTGACATTACTAAGTTCGTGATAACTTTATTGAAAGCTCTCGTGCAGTAACCAATGGTTGGATTGCTTCCAATTGTTGCAGACCAATGACATAAAGAATACTGTTTCAGCTCCCAAGATTGCGACATGTGTTAGCAGGAAGTTGTTCTTTGTGCAGTATCAGTAAAAACGAGAAGCTTCAAAGGACGTAGACTAGTAGAACAAAGAAGCTAGCCAAATACAGACAAATATCAGAGCTATGTAAAAGTCATGTATTGTTGAGGATAAGTGTGACCCTGGTCGCTAAATAATATGGGAGATATAAGCTTAGTAACTGGAGTGTCATTCTTAGCTTTTTAGAGATAATGATAAGTAGCTTATCGTTACTTGTAAAGTTTTATTACAATTGTTTCCTCAAAACAATTTTGGCATAGATAATTATCTACAAGATTTCCAATTATCAATTATTGAAAATGTTTTCTGTGTAATTTTCAGGAATCTGTGACATTTCTTTGAGTTCCAACTCACAAAACTAATTTTAGTAATTTGCCACAAAAGTGACAGCTCTATCATAACGCTCTTGTCCTACACCTTAGAAACAAAAATAAATTCTAGAAACATAAATATTATGATTGCATACTAGAGGGAAATAAATAATTAAAAATTCTCTAAACCTTAGTGTCATCTAGGAATCATTGTTACAGACTCCTTAAAAAAAGACCGTACAAAACGTGACAATAAACAAATGCTGAATTTGTAAATATCACCGTAAGATAAGAAAACCACTGAGGAAATGCACCTTGGAGTCAGTCAGCGCTTTACATTGGATGTGGTAATAGTTCGATTCCTTGCGTTTCTTGTTACTTTTACTGGACAATTCAGGAAATGTCTTCGTCCGTTGTCCACTTGAAGTCGAGTTTCTTCCTACTAAATAATGCCTGATATTTTAGTGCTAAACTGCACAGAATCATTGTTTTTGATGTGCATAGAGTTGGGTGTCCAAACTTCGACCACCAGACACGAGCTATAGGGCCCGTTCTTAGAAGTTCACCAGCTCATTTAGGACGTTAAGATAAATTTAGACAAAGAAACGAGGGATATTAGGATTATGAGATCTGATATTTCACAAAATATTTATCTCCCTTTCAGAAAGAGGCGTATTGCTCCTGACGGAATAAAACATTAATAATACGAGCCCCAAAAAGGGATGATGTTGAACTGACAAGACACGAAGTACTCAGAAAGGGATGGTAAATTATTTAAAGGAAGGAAGAACCACACTTCGAGTTTAATTCATTATAATCTCCATCACAGTCTCTCTTTCTCTCTTCTTCTTCTTCTTCTCCTTCTTCTTCCATTCGCTTACCTTCCTCTCTCTCTCTCCTCTTCTTCCTCATCCCTTCTCTTTCTCCTCTCTCTTCCTTTCTCCACAATCCTCTTCCTTCTCTTTCTTCTCTCACTCTCTTACTCACCTCACACTTTTGCTCTTTCTCTGTCTCTTTCCCTCTTCTTTTCACTCTGTCCTCCCTTTCTGCGTTTATCTTATCTCTTCCTTCTGTCTATTACTTTATTTTTTCTTATATTTTTGGCCACTCCAATTGCTGAAGATTGAATTGAAAAACCTGGTTCTTTGCATCCATGGATTTTCAAGCGGCTTACGAACACGTCTTTTCCATTCAAAAAATAAACCTGAACTGAAATGTTTGAGTTTGTAATCCGATAGTTCAAATCTGCTCTGAAAAGAAGTAAGCCATATGTCACGTTCCGTGTTTCTTTGCGGTATTGTGGTTGATACTGTAATGCTGTAATTACTCAGATTCAAAAATTGGGTGAAGGGGGTTTTCTATGATCACTAGCAGTTTTTCGTACTTGAAATACTGGTCCAACATTCAATGCATTTTTTTTTTCAAAATCAGTTCATATATCGACATTATCTATTTATTTTATTGTAAACCACTATTTTACAAATTTGTAATAATATACAGTAAATCTAAAGTGACAATTGCACTGTCAAGTCTGGCTATGTTTAGCGGCGGTAGGTCAGTTGCTAGTGTTAGCTTCGCATTCGGAAAGTCGTGGATTCCTACCAGTCACCTACTCTAGCTGAGCATATTCCTGGTTTCTCTAAGTTGCACCAGACAAATGGTGGGATTATACTCTGAATGAGACCAAACTCTATTCCTTTTCAAAACCTTCCCTTTGTTGTTAAAAGTATTCAATGTAAAATGGAATTCGAGTTGTATTTGGATTTTGTAAAATAAATAAAAATGAAATATTGTATGCGAGTTACAGCATTATGACTTAAGTCCGTCTCGTACTATGTTTTTACCGTGGTAAGATAAGATAAAATTGATTGTAAGGAGGTACACCACTATGACTTAATCCCATCTTGCACTATGTTTTGAGTGGTAAGATACAATAAAATAAAATTGATTGTATGAGCAGTGCAACACTATTGCATTAGATATGTCTAGTACTGTGTTTTGACTGCGCCAAGATAAGATAAAATTGATTGTGTGGGAGGTGCAGTACACTGCTGTTGCTTAAACACGCCACGTGCTATTTTTTTCATTCGTACTATGTTATGACTTTGGTAAGATAAACTTGATTGTATGGGAGGTACACCTTTATCTCATACCATGACTTAATCCTATCTTGTACTATGTTTTGAGTGGTAAGGTACGTTAAAATAAACTTGATTGTGTGAACAGTGCAGCACTATTGCCTAAGATATGTCTGGTGCTATGTTTTGACTGTCAAGATAAGATAAAATTGATTGTATGTGAGGTACACTGTTGTTGTTTACGCACGCCACCTGCTATGTTTTCATTGTGTTAAAGAAGGAACATTACATGGCTTATGCTCGTTCTGATACGACCTAATGCTAGACCTAATCTTACAAGCATGCAACGTTTATTAGGTATGCTTCGTGTGTGGGAAATACACCTCTAAGAACAACGAACGTACAAACGAACCTAAGGATTACTTAAAAAAAGTACTGCTTTCCATCTTAACCCGAAAAGGAAGAAGGACTTCTAGTGACCCTTCCGTCTTTACTATTATATATTGTTATTATTGGATTCTTCCTTTTTTACGTTTGCCAAGGAAATTAAATTTTTTTGGGTGATCGAATCAAGGTATTATCGTCTTCTTGTTTCTCTTCATTAGTTTGAGCGTTCGGTAATCTTCTTACTTCATTAGGGTTGTTATCTAAAGTCATTATTTCTTTAGAGGAGATTGATCCTTTGGACGTTTTGTTGTTGTTGTTGTTATATAATGACGCAACCGCGAACATTTCTCAGTTTACCGACGGTAAAGTTAAACAATAATAAAGTCAATTTTCTAGATGTAAAAACAAAAACCTACTGCAGTTCATTGGAAACCGAAAAATGGTTCAAACTACATTCATGTCACATTTTCACATAGCATACAGCCAAGGATTCTGTCAGGATTTTGTTTCGGGGGAGGTAAAGCCAAAATTGATGAGGTGTAAATAGAATTTTCCATGATTTGTATACATTTATCACTAAACATTTTAAGCTCTGGGTGTGTTCTCGAGAATTTTGCGGGGTGACACCTCAATTAGGGGAAGCGGTTTTGCAGAATCCCTATATGCAGCAGAACGGAAATATATGAATAAACTTCTTCCAAAGAGCTTATACACTTACTTCTAATATAGATGTCCTCAAGGATGAAATTAATATATGAATTAGACTACAAAAAAGGGTTAATAAAGATTTCAAATGGAAAATTAGTATGACAATATTAATGGTGAGGAATGACAAGAAAACCTGAAGAAGAAAATAACTAATTCTTGCAAATTTACCGGAACCGGAATGTGAGAAAGTGAGCAGAACTTTATTATTGAAACGTTTTAATAATTCTCATTGCAAGAATCAGTGTTGGAAAATACCTTGCATGATAAAAATCATATTCTTTGGAAACAAACGAAAATGCAGGACTATACGAAATAGAATCCCAATGCCATCCCAAAAACAGGGCAATGACACAACGTCCCAATGAAATATCAATATTATGATGAAGGAGAACGTGGGTGGTATAAAAAGTAGCCGTAGAAGACCTTTATCGAAATATTTGGTATCTACAAATCACGATATGACAGAAAAAAAAATCACGTCACTAAGCGTAAGAGCTGAAACGGGTCACCGGGTCCATCGATTCATTCGGATCAAGTTTAGGAGTGGGGCACCGTCTCTGTGCTTAGGACCTGGCCTGGCCTGGTGACTCGATTACGAACCGGTGATCCGGAAGGCAAAGCAGAGTTATTAATTATTTCCTTGCTTTTGAACAATGTTCCTTTCAGGAGTGACCTGCACCGGATGTGTTACGGTTATGTACGAAAAATACGACGCGATTCATTATAGTTTCCAGACCGGATCATTCAGGTCAAAATTTCGGACCGGGTTGCCCGGTCATGTATGTTCGGGTCAGGCCGCGTTACAGGATCAACGAAAGTCACCCGGTGTCACCTCTGCAGAACATCGAAAATGGAAAGCAGTTTGTAAGAATCATACTAAATGATAGTAAGCAGAACGACTTTCTGACAATGGAAACATATCGAAGGAAGTTATACATATCTTAGAGAAAATATCAAGTTAAGAGTCTAGGAACATTATCATTATAACAGTCACATGATTACAAAACTCTTTGAAATATTGTGAAATTATCAAATGAATAAATTAAAAGTTTAAGATAAAAAATACTCAAATGTTGCTTCCTTTTAATCAAGTTCGTACACAATTTTCTCTGTTAAAAAGTTTTTAATACGATATTCTGTGTCTTTTGTGTGTGTGTGTGTGTGTGTGTTTGACCTCAAAATTGGGTAATGTTTTCTGAATTTACGATATCTAGCCAAGTTAACCTATTTTCGTTTTTGCTTTTAATTGAATTGCTAAGCACACACAAGAACCATATTCACAATTCTTTTGAAGTAGAAAGCAAAATAAATGTTTTTTTCTAGTTGTTTTGACATTTAAAATTACATGACAAGAACATAATTACTTTTGTGATAGATTATTATGATTAATTTAGATCATAATGTCACCATAAACTTTAAAATGAGATTTGTTTGGAGCAAAAAGAAGTCGGTTTTGTCTTTGCAGTGAACGAGATATGTAAAATAAAAGTCATAACGACGAAGAGAAATATAAATTTGTCGACTTCAGAAGCTAAGGGATACAAGTGACATTGAATAATAAATAAAGTTGGACGTAATCTTTGATCTTTGATATATAACCCGAAATATATGTGACATAAAGAAAACGTGAACACTAATTGTGTCCATGTGCAAATTATAACAATTTTGTGTCTCACATATTTCGGGTTATATATAAAAGATTACCTCGAAATTTTTTTGCTCCCCAATGTCACTTATATCCCTTAGCTTCTGAGCTCCCAATTTATAATAGAAACTTAGAGTGGACCCAATGAGAACCTGATGAAGTATGAATATTGAAACTGCAGTGAAATTCTTTAAAAGGTCCGAACTAATAAAATGAAACAGACCTGCCGCTTTCCGAGTCTCTCTCCACATTTTAAAAATAATCGATAAATTGAAGTTTGTGAACTTAAATCTGTTTCTCGCTACCTGAAACTAGTTTCATTGTGGCGCTAGCCTGCGTTACAGAGAGCATTTATCGATGAGGTGAAAGCGTCTATTAAAAATCTGGCGAAAAAAATATATTTTACAGTTGCATCTTCATCCAGACCACTTCTAGAAGTAACAGGTCTTGTTTTAATATTCCAATATCCGGGTCTGTTTGTGCAATTAAACCAAAGATTTCTTTATGTCTTGCTTATCCAAGTTTTTGATGGGTTTCCTTTCTTTCTGTGTAGGTTTATTTGTGTGGAGTTTAAGAATTGGGTGTCGTGTTTCTTCCAAAAGTTTTTTTTTTTTTACATTTGTGCTGAATTGTATATAAAGGGTATCATCAGAAAAATTCAAATTATGGTACTTTGAAATTTTAGAAATTCTTTCGGCATTCGCATATACTTTCTTTTTCAAAAGGGTTGTTATTAAAGCAATTTTTCTTGGAAAATTTGGGCTGCAAAGCTTTGAACTATGAATTCTTCTGTTTTATTTCGATGATATAACATTTATGTTGAGTTTTTAATACTCTTTTGAATAAAGTATTTACTTTAGGGATAGTATAGTCGTTTTCTTCTCTTCTTAGCTTTTTTTTTTGTAATATTCATTTCAGTTAAAAGTCAGGACGTCAAATTATCTATATTTTGGTCTTTTCAGTTGAAAAGAAAAAGGCTTCAAAATGAAGTTTGACTGATATTGTTATATTTCAGTCTGGCATACCTAACGCATGTGGGCCCCCAGACGACCGGTCATTAACTGTTGTGTGGTTCTGAGTTCAAATCCTCTAGTACTACATTGATCGGTTTGGACCGGAGTCCACTTAATCAATAACTACAGAGAACTGTCCTTAGAAACCCACACGCTCATTTAGAACGTTAGCAAAAATTAAAACTTTTAACATCAGAAAAGAAAGAGCTCTAGGATTTGTTCCCTTTCTACGGTAAAGGTAATTTTTAAAGTGGCAACAGACAATGGCATTTTACATGTTTATATACACTGCATGTTACTTTGACAACGAATCTATAAATAACTTATTTTTTATATTTCCTGGACTTGTTTCCTTTCCTGCGGTTAACGATTTGCGTATGCAGTCGTTGAGTGACGTAAGTCCACCAATACTGAACACTTAGTTCTTATTTGTTTTCCAATTTAAGAATGAAAATATAACCTAATCTCTCTCTCTCTCTAATTTTACTACAAAGCGTACATTGGTACTTGAATTAAACAATGCGAGATCATAAGGGATTATTTGCTGTTGGAATTGTTTTACAGGATTTACGTTTTAGTGCAAGTGCAAGATACATTTGAAGAGTACAGGGATTGAAGGAGGATGTCCATGAAAGGTGCTTTTCGCAAAACGTATTTTTAAATCTAAATCTCTTATTTACTCCTACGTATTTAATATTTTAAATACGATTATAACTTGTGCTCTGTTTGCGCTTTTGAATTGAAATTTTCTTAGCGGTTATCTGTTATTGAGTAGTATTTGTTAAGTGTGCAAACTTAATTTTTGTAAGAATTGGAAATCCTGTACTTCTTTCCCTAAGCTCTTCCCTTTAGTTCACCATAAGCATAGAGTTAGGAATAGAATAGAGAGAGCTATCATATCACATAAAGCAAAATTTACGGTTCAGTGGCAGCCATATTCTGTGGCGCCATTAGAGTCTCTCTATACCGAGTACTTTGGGTCAGCCGATGACCGTTTTCAAACGCACAGTTCTGTCGTGTCACTACAATGTACAGAACAGCATATCTGGGACATTTTCAAACCTTTTACGATTGTAATTCTCTGCGAAACAGCTGTGTTTTTGAACAGCGATAGTTATTTTGGAGGTTTCATCTGCGCGCTTCTCATTAATAACTTTCTCTTCCGATAAGAAGGAATGAGAAGACAACACTCGCTATAGAGGGTCTCTAAATATGGGGTCCAGTCAATGTGGTAGAAGTGCCTTGTCCCTTCCACCTCTTCGCCTCACTCCCTCGCCCAGAAAATATCCTTACGGTACTTCTATTCAATTCATAGCTCTATGGGCGAAACTGATACTGTTGTTTCTTTGATGACTTCTGCACACGAAACACATTATTTTTGTTATTTATAATTTGAAGAAGGTGTCCATAAGTTACAAATTTAATCTATCAAATTCTAAGCAGATATGCTAAGGACTATGTTTTCTTTTTTTTAGTTATTTGTTGTTATGATGTAATTATTTAGTATTTCTACCTTTTTCAAAAAAACTAGAAAGATATATAGAGACCCCTTAGCATGTATCATTAAGCAAACTATTACTACTAGGGGGTGCCAATAATTGATTTGCCATTTGTACACAGAACCCATTTATTTAGCATAGAGGCAAATAATTAGCATTTTTTTTAATAATATTTTTTTCAGATCTCTAACATAGTCATTCTAACCTTTAAGGCAAAACAAAAATGCCAATTACTGTGCTCAGCAGTGCTAATAACTGGTACACGTTTTCAGTTCTCGAAAATATTTAGTGATCGTAAGTACTAATAACTAGGCATGAAAGGGGTTAACTACTGGTTAGAGGGTGCCAACAATAGATTAGTTTGTTGTTTTCAAGAATAAAAAATACATGCTCTGCATTATTATTGTTTCACTGTAAAATTAATTTTCGGAAATTTCTGAGAGTTTACTGCTGGCTATGAACAGAAAAATAAAGCAGGAATAGATGTGTACGTAAAGTTTCAAGACGACAGTGATCTACTGGTACGTTTACCCTACTATTTACATCATGTACTATTATATACAGTACTTAGTACGATACGTGCATAACTTAAGTCATAAATAACAAAACGGACAACACAGCGATAACAAGTGTAAAGAGTTAGAAATGATAATTTAGTAGTGGCGTGGCTTAGCCATAGGAAGGTCCTGGGAATGATTCCAATGGCGCCCATACTGATTGAGGTATTGGATTTATTTTTCTGGGGGGTTCTCAGTAACACCAGGCAAATTCCGGGACGGTACATACTAAATTGCAACATCCTTCCCCTCGACCCTATCCTGTTCTGTATGTGAGACACCAAAAGGCCGTAAATTAAATTCAAAAATTTAAAAAAAATCTATCTCGAAAACGAAGCTAAGTTTCACCCAAGTGAATTATTTTTCTATTCCCTTGTGGTAAGAAACTCCATTCCAAATTCTGTCTCTAAAATTTTGTCTCTAAGAAACCCTTAATAAGATTTAGAAATGTTTGCAGTTTTTATCTAATAAATTGAGAGTTGTAGTCAGAAAAAGGGAAACACCACGAATACTTGAAATGCCCTTTTCAAAGAAATTTGAAAGATAAATATTGGACCAGGGAAATTATTTCTTTTCACTTCAATTCCTTTTTTAAATAGCGGAGTTAACTCATGAGAAGAGTTAATTTCTCAGCCTTTTCTTCCACTGAACCAGGCCTATTTGATAATTCTACATCAGATTTACAGAATATCAATAATTGAACACTACAAAAGAAATATTATCAATTACAATTAAAAATGGAAAACGGAATATAATACAATAATATACTCATAAGGTGACTACAAAAAGAAAAAAATATACTACCTATATTTACGTACTAACAAGAGAGAAAACAAAACAAAAGTACAAATAATATTGATATGAAATATTGGTGCGTTGTGGTGGTCTGTATGCCTGCGTGTCTAGAAAGTCAAACACGATTGTGGCTAGTGTGCTGGGAGAAAAAAATCTTTCAGTTTACATATAAATTTTGATAGAGAACCTGAGTCCCCGATGTGTTCTGGGATTTCGTTCAAAACTCTAGTAGTATACACAATGAAGAATTTTTAGTAGTAATCTGTTTTATGTATTTGCACTGAGAGTTCTATGTTGTCTTTAGTACCATGTTAAAGCGTAAGAGGTGAATATAACCTGGTTTCAATAGAAGTGATCAGACTCCTGCTATTCTTCTTCTTATTATTATCTAAACGACGATATCTTTGGTTCCACCCTATACTTACTGTAATAAAAGATTTCTATATTTCTCTTATATTAACGACCATTTGCAGAAGCTGGACTCTTGAAGAAATCATTCATATTTGTAACAGCAATTCTCCCAGAATCCGCGGAAATAGGGAAGAAGGATGAAAGATGTTCAATATTAACCAGATTTGATTTTTTTTTTAATTCATTCAATCTAAAAACCAAGTAACACAAGATATCTTTACTTTATCAACATGCACGGCAGTGCATGAGCCAAGTTCTTCACGTCAGAAAACGTCAGCACTGCCAGAAGCATGTTATATAGGAACAAGAGTTTATGGCAAAATCGACGATTTGGGGGCCCCGTAAAATAAAAAGTGTTAAAGATAGGAATATGAGCTTTTCCCGTTAAGGAGATATGGTAAATGTGTGCAGATGTGCAAAATTTCATATTCGTATCTCAAACTATGTTCTAGTTGTGGACCCCTGAAATTGTACATTTTAGGCTAACTGACTCACTCACTCACTCACTGACTGACTCACTCACTCATCATATTGTTTAGGGTGTTTGGAGTAAGCTAGAAATATGAAATTTGGTATGAAGGTAGAGGATGATAAGTAGATAAAGGAAAAATTCCGACATTTTGAAAAGGTCGCCATCTTGGATTCAAAATGGCCGCCAAACCTAAAATTTCAAAGAATACACAGCCTAAACGACTAAAGATAGAACAGTGAAATTTGGTATGAAACTACATCATTGATAGCAAATTAAGAAAACTTTTTAAAATTTTGAAAAAGTCGCTATCTTGGATTCAAAATGGCCGCCAACCCTAAAATTTTAAAGAATACACAGCCTAAACGGCTGCCGCTAGAATAA
>JAGDQP010002839.1:87191-100009 GCA_022664845.1 Lepisma saccharinum
CGCAGTTCCTCCAAACTCCTCAAGTTCGATGCGCGGCCTGCCGTGGGATTCTTGGCGCAGCGACGCGAGCGAATCGAGGGGAGTATCAACACGTACGGCAGTGCATGCAGCCGAGTTCCACGTGTCACAAAACGTCAGCATGTTATACAGGAAGAAGAGTTTATTGCGAAATCAGCGATTTTGAGGTTCTGTAAGAAAAAAGATGTTAAAAATTGAAATATGAAATTTCGAAGTATGACGGTATATCATCACTAGTAGATTACAAAATATCTGCAAAGACATCATTTTGAATCCAAAATGGCTGACTTCATAATCCATTTTCCAGACCGTTTGAACTAGAGATACGAAATTTGGCATAAAGGTGTATTAACAAGAGTAGTTTAGGAATAATTTACATTTTTGAAAAAGTTGTTAACTTGGATCAAAATGGCCGCACAAAAACTTTTTCCACACCATTCGAGCTATAGAAACGAAATTTGGTATGAAGGTGTACCATCACGAAAATGTTTCAATAAATCGATCAAACCACCGCTATTAGCGTGCAGCCCCCGAGGCGATATGGGAAAAGTCTGCACAGCATGGGGCGCTGCCCCCAGAAAGTCTGATCACAATAAAGGGGTGTAGCCCTAAAAATTTGGGCGCACACGGAATTCTGGGGTAGCACACCCAGCGAGGCGAACCCAGTATATATATATACACGTATAAAAAGCTGTGAAATCCGAGCAAAACACCAGATGATGTTCGAGCCTTAGGGTTGGTGGTGGTGGATTTTAGGGCCGCCAGCAGGAAGCAAATTTGCTATAAAGGTGTATCATCACAAGTAGGTTACAATAAATATGGCAAAGCTTCCCTATGTTTCAATAAATATCTCATTCCCACGGGTGGTGGGTATGGGAAAAAATCTGCAACCTGGAAGCACAGTGTCCTGGAGAGTGGTTACAATAAAGAGGCGTAAGTACCCCAAAGTCGAAGTTGGGGACGCAGCCAGCTACGGGGGGAGTGGACCTAAACGAGGCCGAGCGAGCGATTATATATATTATACACGTACAAAAAGCTGTGAAATCCGAACAAAAACACCAGAGGTGCAAAAAGTGGAGCCAAGTTCTTTAGCCCTAAAAAGGTGTGAAATGGGAGACGGATGAGCCAAGTTCCTTGGTGACAGCATGTAACAGGAACAAAGGAACTTGGCGCGAGCTGGCAACAGCCTTAGGGTTGGTGGCGGTGGATGTAGTGGGTTTTAGGATCTCCACCACCCTTATAGCTTGAGGATCATGAACCTTGCCACCTCGCGCCATGTTCCTTTGTTCCTGTTACATGCTGTCACCAAGGAACTTGGCTCATCCGTCTCCCATTTCACACCTTTTTAGGGCTAAAGAACTTGGCTCCACTTTTTGCACCTCTGGTGTTTTTGTTCGGATTTATAACTTACAATAAATACTATTTTTAGTATGAAAAGAACAGATTCTTGTAAACTATATACGCCTTTATTTGTGGCATGAATGTAGGAATCTGAATATTTAATCCTACCCTTACGTGAACGGAAATAAGGATAATTAAAAAAAAACTTCAGAAATGCGGTATAAAACGGATAATGACTCTACTCGAGACCGAAATTGAAATCAAAAATTATACTGAATAACGAAAGAAACAGCGATTAGGGCTAAGGGTTTCTATTTTATTTTAATTATCCTTTATTTCATATAATACAAATCATTGTTGGAGTATTATGAGTTTGCCTCATAATCTTAAATTATGGTAATGCTTCGCTAATGATGATGAAATGGATTATGGGTATGAGGTGCAAATAGACATCACAACACTTTGTCTCATTGAAGGACAAATGACTGAGAATCTTCTGGCCGGGGGTTATTGTAGTCCATAGTGGAGACAAGTGAGTCTGCGATCAAAATAATTACATTGCAGAATATTAGGATACTATATAACATGATTGGGTCCAAGAATCTATCTCTTAATTTCTGTGACGCACCTTCAGGTATTGTAATCTAACTACATTAATATATTTGTGGGTTTGGCATTTCTCTTTCAACACAATTAATATCTTTCCAATTCGTATCCTTTGATAATAACAAACTAATATTTAACATAAAAGCAATTGATTTCTACAAAAGATAAAGTACAACTTTCACTCATCTTTAAAATGTTAGTTCATTTCAAATTTAACGTGTTTTGGTGCTGCCATCTATTTTTCTCCTAATTTACTACATTTATTCTTATCACTTTTACACTTCGCATCAATAAAACTGCGACTGTTAGAATGCCGTGCAGCTAGACCATCAAATTAACACCTTCTGTCCTCCATCTCTCCTAAGAGCGCTCATCTCTGGTGCTAGGGGTCGTCGGATCGATCCCTGCTCATGCCATGTGGACTTTGTGGTGAACAAACATCGTGTGCGTGGGTTTTCTCGGGGTACTCCCGTTTCCTCCCGATTTCTTCTTTCCACAAATTCATTCCATCATCATCCATACGGCCTGAGTCATAGTTGCCTAAAGCCCTTAAAATAAATTCAAATTCGTTGAGTACCACACGAATCAATAAAAAATCTTTTGTCCATATATCTTCGCCTCACTCTGATATATTTTAAATTTTATGTTCTTTACAATATATTTTCTTGATTTGAAGGTACTCACAATTGTTCTCATTGCCAATATTTCACTCAATATATTCTACGTATAAGTACACGGTATGTAAATTTCAATATTCTGGTCTCCATATTCTTTAGCAATTTTGTTTACAGCGACAAAAGCAGTAACGGGGAGCAGTGGAGCGAATGTTGTTTTTAAAGATCTTGATTGGTAGTTGAACATGACTCTGCCCCATAGTCTTTTTTTCCTGCATAAAATGATGGCTGCAAACAAAGATTCATCTCCGGTTGGAGAACTACGTGGTATCACTGGAGATAATCAGAGAGTAAATAGTGTATGTGCTCTTTAGCATAATGATAATGTTGTTCTCATGTTTTTTTCATTGGTCTAACTCTCTGCCTCTCTTTCTTTTCGTCTTCTTATTGCCTTCATCTCTTTCTCTTCTTCTCCCTTTCTATTCATCTTTACCTTTTCTCTTACTTATTGCTTCTCTTTCTCTCTCTCTCTCTCTCTCTCTCTCTCTCTCTCTCTCTCTCTCTCTTAACGACTCAATTATAAACACATAAATTTATTAAAAGGCCTTTTTACTCAATTTTACAATAGTAAAAAGGATACTTCATCTTTTAACATGAAGTATGTTATTTAAGAGCGTCAGTACAATGCTAAAACACGTCTAGCCATTAAAAATTAAATACTTAAGAATGGTCGCTAGAGGTGGATTATAATATAAAAACAATTATATTGTATACAGTAGTTAATATAAATATTCACAAGAAAACAAGATCGTGATGCTACTATTAAACCTCTGGTCAAAATATATTCGAAAACAATGTCAAGATTATTTTGTCTGTTCCTTGGCGAATGTATGTCGGTACTCTCGAGGTTATATTTTAATTATTTCGGAACTCCGTTCCGGCACGTTCCGACCCAACTTCAGCACTTTATATGTAGGTCAAGGTCATTATACTTTCGCTTACGGGAACTTAGACAGAATATATATTTCAGATTGCTTATGGTAACATAAGTATATTTGAAAAAAGAATTAACCTTCCACGTTGCGTGGTTTAGAAGTTATACGCGAAAACTTAGTCGTAAGTGTGAAATCCAAAATAGTGGTCGAACACGAAGCTTTATAAACTTTCGGGGTGTTTTAAGGGACATAATTAAGGATACCTTTCAACAGTTATTTTCTTGTTACCAAGGGCGCCGATTTCTGTGTAACTTTGGGGGGGTGCATTCAGGTGTGTGTTTTGGGGACCCACTAAGATGTGGGATTTATCAATGAAAAAGATTTGCCAAAGGGAGATACGCATTAGGAGAAGGGGAAAACGAATGACCATGTACTGTAGAAATAAGAGAATCGACTTCAACTTAGCATTTTGGGTCCCCCGCATTAGGAGGGCCCACTTCAACCTTGGGGGGCCAGAGCCCTAGAAACCCCCGGGATTGGCGCCCTTGCTTGATGTCAATTTTGTCCTGCTCAGATAGTAATTACACTGGTTTATATTATCTTCAGACAACATATCACCGTCACCCGGCCAGACATGTCAACGTAGAGAAGTTCGAATGCGGGAGAATTGCCAATCTGGAAAGAAGGAAATGCGGGAGCTTGCCGAGAAACTAAAAAACAAACATGCTAAAGATTTAGAACATAAATGTTAAACCACAGAATATCTCACGCAGTTTTTTTTTAGTCTCTCATACATTTTAAGTGAGAGTTGACATGTCTATGGCAGAATGATGTTGAAACATTATCAACAAAAATTCTATTAGTTCAGAATTATAAGAAGAGATGGAACTCCATTAGAGGATATGTTAAATGCTGAATTTTCAAGAGAACGTTATCTACTTTTAAGTTTGGCTAAAAATTCAATTATATGTTATTATTGTGTTTAAAGAAATCATGATTATGTATTTACTATTAAAACATTGGCCCCTACCAGTAAAGAAATTAAGGAACTTGTAGAAGCAAATTATATAAGAGAATTTATAAATTATGTAATTGCATCTCCAAACTAAATATTTATAATCGTTCGTTTTCCCTTTTTTACAGAAATGTTTGACCACACTAGATTTAACATCGTTAGGGATTGGCAGCTGTGTAGGTACAGGAATGTATCTAGTAGCTGGTATGGTAGCCCACAAAGTAGCTGGACCAGGAGTTATATTCTCATTCATAATCGCAGCTGTTGCGTCCATATTTTCAGGTAAGTACCGACGAGTCTTAAACAGAACCAAAATACAACATTTGTCTACTTACACAGACTGTGATAAGGCGTAATAAACAGCACTTGTCAAGGAATCATATGAGCACTGAACTGATTCCTATACGAAGGATGTATAGGCTATTCAAAACGTCACTTCATGACTTTTTGAAATTATTCTTTGCTACCAAACTGATTTAATTCTGCGATAAGAAATTTCACAACATAAATCACAAGGTGTCAGCTATTAGTGTCTTCATTCTTCAGGTGTCATCTATTAGTGTCAACAGCATTCAAACCAGCTAATTTGTATTGCAGTCAACTATGTTTTAATGAATACCTTTTTAGTAGACTGCACTCTACGAAACTGTAACTTGATCATCTTCGTGTACGAATATAGAGTAAAGTAGGCAAATGTGGAATGTCATTTTCATTTTTGTACATAAATATTTAATATTTAAAGAAACAAGGAAACCGTTTTGAGCATCATACAGTTCGATTAGTTAGTTTAAATGTAGCGCTAAGTTTTCCTACAAAAATGTATTCACTTCATTGAAAATTAAACAATTCAAATCTGTCCAGTTTGCTAAAGGTCGACAAATGTGAAATATCTAATACTGTAAGATATTAAAAGAAATTTTGAGCAGATGTTACCTTATTGATTCAAAACTTACAAGTACTTTATTAATAAACCAATACAACGGTGAAATATAATATTCTTTTCACATATGGATAATGTAAAATAGTATAACATCTGAATATTGAGGGTCTACAAATAGCAAAATATTGTTGAATGAGAGTTCCGTAGGAGTTAATCTATTTGCGAAAATCACAAACATATACCCCGTCTGAATATCCTGCACATTTGTCGTGTCACCATTCTTGACATATAGCACATTGGACCTCCTGTTCGCCTTTATGATCTTCAGAAAACTGATAATTACATACGCATCTTCAGAGTGTCTGTTTGATTGTTGTGGTAAAATCGTCGTTAGATAAGCTGTCTTTAACTCTAAATACTATTCCATATTTCTTGCTATTTGAGTATTCCATATTTGTTACCTATTCCATATTTGTCTCTTTGACTCTACATATTACAAACAAATAACATATATCCTTTCTATAGGAAAGCAGTATCTCAGCTTCAAGGTCTAGTAACGACAATTTTAAGTAGTAAAAGATAATTGCTTGAAGTAACGGATAATAGCTTAAAGATTAACTGAGGAGTTCTGAAGCCAAGCGATATAAGTGACATTGATGATTAGGAAAACGTTCGAGGTAATCTTTTAAATATAACCCGAAATATATGTGACACAAAACTGTCATATCTTGTACAAAGAAACCTTGGACATTAATGTGTCCATGTACAAAGTATGACAATTTTTGTATCACATATATTTCGGGTTATATATAAAAGCTTACCTCGAACTTTCTCCTAATCTTCAATGTCACTTGATACGTTTGGCTTCTGGAGTCTACAAATCAGAACGATTGGAAACAAAATTTGGTTCCATTAGTTTACAAGCATGAGGGCTGTTGGCGCTGAAATGACCATACCTGGTGTATTATAAAATAAACAATTATATTCATTGAATCACCATCTTCTCTTTTTAATATTGTTTACGATAAGAATATACGGTTCGGGGAATATCACGAAATTCCAAATCACTGCAGGTAACACATGTTCAGCATTGCCAGAAAGCACATTAGGAAGTTTTTGCGGATTATTGGAACAGTGAAAAAGGTTAGAATGGGTTGAAAAGTAGGACAAAGTTTTGCAGTTGGTTTGGGGCATTTACACGTGAAACAGTAGATCGAGTCCACTCTGGTGAGAATGTTTTGTGGTGTTTGCGGTCTGTGGCTGAACTGTGATGGGCTCCGTGGGAAGCACTTTTCACATGTATCAAGTGAAAACTGCAGAAGCGGGGAAAGGGGTTAAGACCAACAAACTTTGTAATATGTAGTACCGTCGAGCAGCCTCAGTTCAATAAGCGAAGCAAGAATACATGTGTATGTCTATACATATATGTTATATTTCTCCTTCTTTCATTCAGTCTCATATTATTTAATTCATTCGGCACGTAATGTAAACATACATCAAAATACAATGAGACAAATCGCTTCAGTGGGGGAAGGGAAAAATTCGTTCTTTTTCTTTGAGAAAACAAGCACAACATAGATTTGTATCTGAGCCATAATCCTCAGTACAAAACCGACAACCTTATCGATCCACGACCCCTGGAGTCCGCGAGAATTTAGTATCTGTGCGTGCTGCATTCTAAAAGTCAAATATTCCTTTCTTGTTTTCGCTCTCTCTCTCTCTCTCTCTCTCTCTCTATATATATATATAGATATATATATATATATATATATATATATATTTGGTCGCTTGTATATATTGCAACGAAAAATATTTTCTGCTTTGAAAATGTTGGCAGCTCTAGTATTATTATGGTTGGTTTTGTGTTTAATCAGTAATTTCTCTCTCGCTCGCTTGCTTGCTAGTTACAAGTACGTGCTTCCTCTACTGATGGTTGTAATGTAAACAAAGGTTTTTGTTATGCAAGGTAGAATTTATATGTGTATACAAGGGGGGGGAAATGTTATGTACATGAATTGCAATTTCCTGCAGTTAAAATATACACGAAACGCTAGTCAATTGTTTCAGTTCACGAAATATAAAAAAAAATATATATATTTTTCATTATTTTACATCTTAAATTACTTTGTGTATGAGTGTAATGTTTTTTTTTTATTTCAAAACAATGCATTCATGTTTTTTTTTTTTAAAGTTAAACTTGTTGGTCATTTAATACGATCATCTCAAATGTATTGTAGATCTATTTGTCCAATACGTAGAAAACGTCGAAATAAATTTATAAAACACATAAAATGGACCACTCGAGTAACACTTGTAAACATAACATTTAATGCTTGAAACGTAAACGTACGTATTTGGTCAAACAACGTAATATTTGCTTTCTGAAAGACAAACAGAAATCCAGCGTTTAGGAAAACATATCATTGATTTTGAACAAGAACCTAAACACCATGGTGTGAGTAAAAACCGCTAAACCTAAGCACAAAGCAACAACAAACATTAACTACTTACTTTACAAATGTAGGACAAACACTTACTTAAGAAAATGCAAGTAATACGCTCGTTGTGTACAGGTCGAATATAAAGCAAAGAAAAAGTTAATATTTCTGAAACCGAATTGATTAGAACAATAAAGGATATGAAAAACAAACTATGATCAATTTCATGATAAAAATGCACGTCGATCCATGCTGAAAGGTGGGATTTGGTTGATGAAAGAGCTCGCATGTGCTCCGCATACCGGGCCTTTCTTCATAAAGTTGGTTGAAATAAGTTCTGTATTTACGCTGTTTTTTTTTTATGGACTCTAAAAGTGTAATCTTGTGATTAACATCAATTTGAAGCTATTCCGCTGTAAGCTGTTAGCGAAGTTTGACGATGCTCCTCGGATGCATATGTCTCTTCTTGATCCATTCTTTCAAATAGTCCTAGAGATTTTCAATTAAATTCGTATTTGGGAACTTTGATTGCCAGGTAACGTGTGAGAGGTGTTATGCATGCTTGTCAAACCAGTCATAGAGACACGTTTGACTTGATTCAGTCTTTCATCCTGCAAAATTGGTAAGTCTAGAGTTCGGTTATCAGTGAGACAGTGGACAAAATGCATGCACACAACAACTTAAACGAAAGGCTCATTTTGGCCTTGGCGAAGTATCTCTACAACATCACAAATCCCCCTCCCAGCTTGAAAGACATCTTGTACATCGTCATAACAGAAGACTTCATCAACAGTCAGGAGGAAATGAGACTCACGAGCTCAAATGATCCGTTTCTAGTCTTCTCCTGTACAGTTCTTGTGGAGTTCCGCCCATTGCAGTCACTTTTTTTTTTTTTGTATTCAAGTGTTAGCACTGGCCTCTTTATGGGTACTCTACCTATAGATGTATATGTTATGGAATTTCTGATGTAGGCATGTGGACCGATATTGGGGAGTTACAGCATGGTTGCCACGTAACGAAATGATTGGTGGACACCAAATATTCATGACACTTCTAAGTTAGTCTGGAATGACGTAACAAGGAGCGGAATAAATATAGTGGACTGCATTCGTACTTTCTCCATAATTCTCCATAAAGTTAACGTATGAAGTAGGCCAATGACTGAAGCTCTACTTTCACGATAATTGTATGTTAGTTACATTAACATTGTTTACTTGCAAGTTCGAGACTGTATATAAAACAACAAATAAAAATGCTTGCACATTTGAGTTTACATCATTACAACATAATTGTATTGAGAATGGTCCAAATAACACATTTTCCACTAGTTTGTAGTTTGTACAAAAATCGACATAGCACGTAGTATTTCTACATTGTGACCAGCACTTCGCACGCCCATTACAGTTGCTAACGTAGAAAATTACCGAACATTTATTATTTATTTTTTGAACACGACAGATTGGATACCTGTTCAACATACATATGACATATTCTACTCACACAATTACGCAATTACACCCACCTGTTCAACGGCTCAAAATCACGTTTTGCATTTGACCAAAAGAGAGCACTGAGTTTGTAAATTTTCCACCCATCTGCAGTGGGATTCGAAGCTGGAATTTTTGCACTCGTCGTTAGTAGCTCATGACGCTAGCAACTCATCCACGAAACCATCTAGCGAGTAACTACTATTCCTTTTATGTTACGAAAACTTTCTTTGAAATAAAATTCATGTATATATGCTAGGTGACCATATTTTTCCAGTGATTCCCCACTACATAATGCATTACTCCATTCGTACTAGCATTCGTACTAGAGCACTTTTTATATATTCTGCTTGAATTTGAAGTTTAGAAATGAGCGTCTGTGTCAATCTGAAAATTCCTAGTATAATTTTAGAAAAGAGAAGAAAAAGAATAGAGTGCAAGGATTTAGCGAAAAAAGTAGAGAATACAAAATTAGGACCCCTGAAAAGAATATTGCTGGTAGCCCTGGACAAAGGTCGTTTTCGAATGTTTCCTTCTAATAAAAACAAAATTTTTTGAAATATATTTATTTTTCAAACCGGGGAGACATATAGCTGAGGATTAATGCCTTAATCCGGGGAAACTGCCCGGAAACCGGAGTTCAATGGTCACTCTAGTATAGGTTGGAATTTCACACTATATAAGATTGCTGATTTATCTTATGTTAGTATGTTGTTTTTTCTCTCCCCTCCCGGCCCCTTAAATATTTGACAACATTGCTAAAAGATGGTTCACTTTCGGGTTTAGGGTAACATTCTGAGTCTTCGTAACGTAAAAGAAATAGTAAACCATTAATGAGTATCATGGTTCCTCGTCGCCAAGCGGTTAGAGCGTCGAACTACCAACGACAAATGCAGAAAGTTCCAGTTTCGAATGCCACTGCAGATCAGTAGAGGATTTATAAACAAAATCAATATATCAACGTGAAAGATGAAAACAGCAACTGTGGTGAGCAATTCTTCGTCATGAAATTTAATGCTCTCTTTTGGTCAAATTCAAAACGTGGTTTTGAGCCGTTGAACAGTTGGGCAAATACAACGTTACAAGAACGTTTCCAAAATATTCCAATTCTTGGCGTTGAAAACTATCTTGATTCTAATCGTCGAATAAACCGTTGAAGAGGCGGGCATTTCGGTACATATACAACGTTAACATTACGTAGCGGGATTGACGCTGAATCCACCGTTTCTCAACGTTTGTATGCTACTGGGGATAGGGATGTTTGCTTTAAATCTTTGAAACCTGATTTCGTCTCCCTCTCTCCCTCCCTTCCTCTCTCTCTCTCTCCCTCTCTCTCTCTTTGTGTGTGTGTGTGTGTATCTTGCACCCATACAGAGACACGTAATATCTCTTCCTTGAGTCGCGCTGAGAATTCGCCTTCTCTTTTGACGTCACAATAAGTTTAACGCATTTCGTTTCCGCACCAGAAGGAAACGAAATTATCACATGAGCGGAAACGACACTGGAATTAGAAGGGAGAGAAAAGATGAAACCATAAGCATTAGAAGAAATTGCGTCATCAATCGATGTGTATATATGAAGTCAGAAATCGGAATAGAGATTTAATTTTGGGAAGGATCTACAAAAGTCTTCTTACATGCAAATTTTAAGAGAAAAATAAAAAACACAGGGCTGAAATAATGCTTAAGTAACATGTCTTTAATGCTTCAGAGGTCTTTATCGGAATGTCTGGTTTTCTAAACTGTCATATAAAAGAAAGAAGAAGGGAATTCTCAATTTTGCGTGTATCTTATGTTTGTCTATGATTGTTCTTATGATCGTTTTATGTTTATCTATGCTCGTTCTTATGTTTATCTATGCTCGTTCTTATGTTTGTCTACGATCGTTGTTACATTTGTGTGTGATCGTTTTTATATTTGTCTATGATAAGTTCAAAGAAAGTGGCTGATCGGAACATATTTTAAGTTCGATATGCTAAGCAATATCGAATCGATCCTAGATATAATTTTAACATGAGCGCCCCAAATGTTGGTACTGCCATGTATACGAGCTCGGTGTTGCCAGATAGAGTAACTTTTGAGGTTACAAAAATTTCTCCATTAGCCAATTTCTGTTAATGTGATTGTACATATAAAGACAAGTTCACAAAAAATACTAACTTACAACTGCTGAACAATGTTCGGACTGCAAAGACTTCTATGCAAGACGCAAACACCTATGAAAGAATCGTATTATTTTCATTAAAATGTACCAAAATAGAATAAGAAATAAATTTAAAAGATAAACCATATAAAAATATGCTATAATGTCTAAAATAATAAACACAATAGTAAAGAAAACTCAAGATTTATAGAACAAACAGTTGATCCTACGTGTGACGTCATTGAATCTCCAAGCATGTTAGAATTAAAGAATACACCAAAATTAAAAACCTGTCTCCGAAAGTCAAAATATCATTCCGCCATATTGGTGTGTTCAGTCAGAATTTAGGAGATTGCTAAACATTTAAAATGAAAGGAATACCTAAGCAAGGATCCAGCATGTTGATTTGTTGAATATTGAAAATTTATAAATCGTAAATTAATTGAATTAACTATTGTTTACAAGCTGTTTTAATACACACATACCAAGATGACGTTCACTAGTTTACATGCACCTAGAAGGAACACAGATGCTAAAGGCAAACAAAAAAGATACCATAGTTACACGACTCAGGACTTACCAAAAGCCATTCAGAATACGTTTAACAATCTAGAACTTATACTCACAGACATGATTGCCAATTTTGAGAGGAGGAATATGCTCAGCTATGTGAATCGTTTGCTGAGATTCTACGATCACAACAAGCATGAGCTTATTTTCTCCATGATTCAATTCCTAGTTAACTGTGCACTTGCTGTAGATGGGTCTGCAGCCTAAAGGTAAATCGTTTATTCTAGCCTGGAATGCCCGAGGTGTCTCTGAGAAGGTCGACGAGCTTGAGCATTTTCTAAACGAAAATAATATCTCGGTAGCTTTTGTTTCTGAAACTAACTTAATAAATAAAGATAGGTTTTTTATTACCGGTCATAATATATATAGGCATGACAAAACGGATGTAAATACTAAACACGGTGTCCTAGCAATCGTTAAGACCACGTGTAAACATGAATACGTCCCCATCCCTCCCTTGCAGTCTATGGAAGCCATAGCTATAAAAATCTTCATTAAAAATAGGCCATTAATATTGATTGGAATCTATAATTCACCTGCGGTTAAAATAAACACCAACGATGTGACCCTGCTAACGAAATTAGGCCCTAGAGTTATTTTGTTAGGAGACTGGAACAGTAAGCATTCTGCGTTTAACAGTAGGCGCGGTAATAAAAATGGAGAGAGACTATTTGATTACTTATGTAAAACGAATCTACAAATTCTCTCGCAGAATAAACCGACCTTTTTTCCATATAATTGTAACAACAGGCCGGATATCTTGGATTACGCG
>JAGDQP010002840.1:0-42806 GCA_022664845.1 Lepisma saccharinum
TGTAGTACGCAATCTCATCGTTTGAACGCCATCTCTTGAACCCGATCGGACTTATACAACGCGAGATACAGATCACTGAAGCCATCTATTGGCAAAATAATGGATTACTTTTTACCACACCAGATATCATTGGAAATCGAGAATAGAATATCGAAAATAAAAAATCGTAGGAAATAAAAATCGCATAATCGTTTGATATATAGATTTTTATCGATATCGATATTTCAAGTTTCAAAATATCGATCGATCCAAAATACCGATCGATATATAAAAATTGCACGCCATACCGGCAGCAAGATCTGAATGTGCTCGTCTATCAAATGAAGTTCCGATTGTTAGTGTTATTAAAAAATATTTATTATTATTCAATAATTGAACGTATTTATGTCTTTAGGCAACTCAGGCTGAGGATTGAATATATGGTGGAGCAGGGGATGTTGGAAGATGTCGGTCAGGGAATAATCAGTAGGTACTATCCCGGCATTTACATGGTATGACAATCAACCCCGCTAAAACCTCAGTCAGAATGAGATGTCGCTAAGATCGTTTCCAGGACATTCCGATTGTCAAGCCATCGCTCTACCAAGTGAACTACGACTACTCTATATATTATTCTTTACTATTATTATTATGGCCTTCGGGCATCTCAGTTTCAGGCCGAAATAGGGAAGGGGAAAGGATGCCGGAAGACGTCGGGTCACGGCCTGTGTTGAATGTGTTATCACAGCATTTGCCAGGTGTGACCAGGAAAACCCTAAAAGAACCCCGGTCAGGATGGCCAGCAGCCCGCAGCCAGCAGCCATTTCGAATTGGAAACCTTCCAAATGCTAACACACTTAACAATCTGTCTATTAAGTCACGGCTGCTTAGTTGCTATACATGCTTTTTAATCTGTTAATTTTCTCAGAGAAGATACCACTTTTAGATTCATGTGATTAATGTATTCTATTTTATAGTAAATACATACTATCTATTATTGTTCCAGGGTGTGTCGAAGAAGACAATTACGGACGCTGCACCTTGACCTTCGTTGTGTTACCGAAGGTTGTATCACTAAAAGTTATATAAAAAGCACAGAAGTTATTTACATGTGTTTGAAGTGTTTAATGTGAACATTTATCTTTCCTGCTTTTTTTTTGTTTTTTTTTTCTGTTGGACTGTTGACTTTCTAAACTCATTTTTGGAGAGAAAGAACATAGTATATTTTTTTTACTGAATCAACCGTGTGTACAATTTACTAACTGTTAAAACATAAATAAAATTGTAATGTTTTTTTCCTATATTTGGGGTTACATTTTTTTATTTTTATTGATTTAGATGCTAATTTTTTAAAGGTGTTGTCATGTTTTACTTAAAAATTAGTACGTACATGCCTGAATTAAGGATACCATCCCGACATTCGTCTGGGACAAGAAAACACGGAAAGAAATCAATCGGAATACTTTTTGTGGTACCCAGCATGATATGGTTTGTGGTGATTTTTAAAAATATTTTTAATATATATCAACCATACCGAAAGCATATATTTACTATCTGTATAACATTCAAGGTTGAAGTTATAGTTGAGGCGCGTTGTATCAAAATCCGTTATATCCACTTTTATAAAACTTACCAAAAACAGGTGATTTTACAGGGATAAATTAGGTTTTAATTTGCAGCCTTTGAAGCCATAGGTAAAAATGACTATTTTTTTTCAAAGTATTTAGGAAAAAATTAGATATAACGAATATAGATACTACGCGTCACAGCTAAATGTATTACATGTCATTCAGATTTTACGTCAGAGCGTTTTTGGTCAAATTATACCCCTTCCCTCCTTATAGTAAGCAACATTAAGTAGATGCTCTATCCCTAATACGTAGACTCCCAACAAAAATAAACAAAGCATGACCTCTCTCTCCCCCGAATGCTGACGAAGTATTTGAACGATTCCTGACATTAAAATATGTACATGCTTCAAATACATATTTAACTGTACTGCGTAGTATCAAAATTCGTTATTTACAGTAAAAAATAAATAACGAATTCTAATACTACGCTCCACAGTTACCAATATGTGTTTTAAATATGTACATTTTTTAATTTCAGGAGTCGTTCAAATATTACGTCAGCGTTCGGGGTCGGGAATTTAAGCTTTACTTATTTATGCTGGGCGTCTAAGCATTAGGGATAGGGTATCTACTTAATGTTCGTTACTGCGGGGAAGGGGGTCTAAATTGACGAAAAACGCGCAGCCGCGAACACAAAAATATTGTGTATGAAAGTGTCTAGAAAGTGCATTTAATTGTTCCAAAAGTGCTTGAAAGCGAATAAAGTGTCCTGAAAGTAGTCAAAAGTAGTTTCCAAAACACACTTTTGGAACACATTAAAATTGAGGGCGCTTCTTTTTCACTTTTAAGCACTTTTGTAGCACTATTAAGGGAACACTTTTGTACACTTTTAAAGTACTTTTGAACACCTTTGAGACGCTTTCATAGCACTTTATTTCACTTTTGGACACTATAAAAGTGTTCGAAAGTGAGCTAAAGTCGTTTCCAGAAAGTGCTCAAAGGTGTTCAAAAAAGTGTTAAAAAAGTGTGTTTTTTTTTACAGTGTAGTGGGAACACCGTTAAGCCCTTAAAGCTTTCCTTGGGAGTTCAAGATATTCAGTCATGACATATAACCAAAAGTCAGTTAGTTGTAATTACGAGAACTGTAATTTTAATGAACTGTCAGTTGGAAGTTTTGTCAAATAATTTTCTTGTGGCGTAAGAGAGAGGTTGGTTGATATTCCATCAGCAAATGTATTCCTTATCCACATGTTAATTTCATGCGTCAACGGGAAATATTTCCTTAGCTGCAAGTGCAGTTGCTCCAAATGTGACTTTTAGAACATTTTCTCCTAACATCTGGACGAAATTTACCATGGGAGTTAATTGCTCGAAGATTTTAGTCTAATCTCTGAATCCAAAGCTTCATTTTTTTTTATCATTCCCTCGGTTTTATTTCGAAGCTGGGAAATAATGATCTCTTCAGGCTTAAATTCTGTGCTTTCAGATGGTTGAAGATATCAGCAACGTACGACTGGAGTTAGTCATGGAACCTGTCTTCGAAAGAGCTTAACTTCATCCCTCTGTTCTACTAATCTGCTTAATACCCTTCTTTAGAAAAGCCATCTTATTTTACAGTGCATTAGCAATTGCTTGTTGCCATTCCCCATTTCTTCACATATTATAGCAAATAACCGAGAATTCAAAGGGCCTGATTTAACAAAATTCACAACCCAAACTACCTTGCCAACGTAACTCTTTAGTTCTGGTGGCATCTCCTTTGCTGCGTATGCCTCTCTGTGGATACAGCCATGAACCCAAACTGGAAATGATGCTACAGTTTTTTTTTTATCATAGTAACCAATCTACTTTTTCTTCACATCTATCTTGCTCCTTAACTGCTAACACACAGACGTTTATTACCATTGTCAGCCGTGAACTTGTTCACAATCTGGAATAATTCTGCTGATGTGTTATGTTATGATAATGTTTACAGAAAAGAAAATCCGCATGCAATTTATTTTCATGATCATAACAGATAAAAGCAATTAAATATACGTTATGCACGATGTATAAACTTGCTTTCAAATAACTGGATAGCCAAAAATGTACATTTTAAAATTCTTTTTATCAATGTCTTCCTAACATTTTTTGCCATTTCATCTATCCTTCTTCTTACTGTATTAATTAATAAGAAAACGGAACTCAGACTCGCCCAGAAGTGCCCAGTCTATCAGCGGAGTAGCGGGTTTTATTAATTCCTCCCCTTTACAACGATGAGTAGACACTTCATACGAAGCATGAACAGCACCTTCATTATTGTCACCACTGTTTGTATACATTATATTTTGTTCGTTACGCAACATATAATATTTTCCTTTTAAAAAATCGTGACTTTTTAAAATATAATCTGGGTGTTTTTTCTGCATAAGTCGAAAGATATTTGCTGGTTTCATACTTTCATTGGATATCCCTTGGTAAGAAATAGTGTAATGCGAACACAATAGTTCTACTTTTCAAATGTAACAAGGGATTTATGTACGAACAGAATATTCCTGTAAAATTTTCAGTCTTTGAAGAACCTATGTTTGATATACCACTAACATTTGCAACATTTTCAGTGACCGTAGAACCTGAGTTTCTGATACTACTAGGACCTGCAATATTTTTTGTCTGAAGGACTTCATAGAACCAACGATCTATTTTAAAACACTATACAGTAGCTACACTAAAACTTTGTAAACTTCTATTTTTATATGGGCCAGTCTAGTAACTTTGGACTTCGGTCCGTCACGATTCGTCCTTTAGCTGTCAAAATCCACACTCTTCTGGGAACCCGGGACCTTCGGGCCGATGGGCTACCGCCGCAGACCACTCAGTCACCCGGCCGGCAGTAGCTACACTACACCCACGATCCCTCGCGTACAAATGGAAATTCGTCCGGGATTCGTAGTATAACTATACATTCTTGTACATGCTTTTCATTCAGTTTTCTTACTGCCTAAATTTCCTTTAATCTTTTTACCCTCCCTTTTATTCTAACTTCTGCATGTTATGAGTGAGGAAATGTAAGTATTTACTACAAGTATCTATTTGCATCGTCTGTGTGTACGTACAATGAATAGCGGACAACATCGGGGCATATAAAGGTGCCCAATATTACGAGGTGTCCGCTATTTAAAAATACACATTCAAATTTTTCTTAAACGGCCACAACCAAATAACTAAATGACGTACGAATTAAATATATTGTCAGTACAGATTGAATTACTATATATTAATAGACCGGAGTGTAATGTTTAACATTAAACACTATTTTAAATACAATCTGTAATTTTTTATTGTTTGAACATAAAAAATATGAGAAAATGACGGTATATTCTACTCTTTCTAAAAAGTAGAGAACCCTTGAAACATTTCCATGGACCCCACTTTGGGAACCTCTGTCCTAACGCACAGAATGAATACCCTAGTGATCATGTAGTTCGTATTTTCCCGCTAGATGGCAAATCCTGTTCGCAAATCGTTGCTATCTATGGAGGATTCAGTGTACTACATTCTAACATTCTCTGTACTACGCGAGTCAGATAATAGATTTTTGAAAAGGTATATTTTTCGATTATTTAAGAATTATTTCCTTGAATGAATGGATACAAATGTGAATGATTGGTATAATTCCTTGAGTAGAGATCAGAATTAGTGAATGGAAGCAAAATGTACAAATTTCGCGAGTATTTCGACAGTTGAAAAAAAAAAAAAAAAAACATTTACACTAAATACTAACAAGCCATGTTATTTCTTGAGTGTTAAAAAAATTTTGCGAGTCGCGAAAACCTACTCTCCCTAGATATGAGATACTATACATAGATACCTACTGAATTCCTTGTGTTCCAAATACAAACAGTTGGACTAATTTCTACTCTACATACACACAGTTGGACTCTTTATAGCTTCTTTTACCCTCATCCCAACGAGTGGGCCAGAGCCGGCTCTAAGTTAATCGGTGTTCTGTTCCGAATTTTCAATGCGTCCTCCTCATAAATAGTAATTTAATTTTCCGAACTCGTACAGTAGAATTTAGTCAACTGTTTTCATCGAGATAAAATCAACATTTTAGTTCATCAATTTGACTGATATGCCAATGCTAAAGTCTCGAAACAACTCAACTGAGCATTTGTGGCGCCTCCATGCCGTAGTACTAATTGATTTAACCTAGAGCGTGAGTATTTTTGAACTAGTTAATTAGTACGTAGTAAGAATAAATTCATATTTAGCGTTTGTTTTATCATAAAAATAGCGTACTTAGTGAAATATACCAACACAATGATGCTACTTCTATTTTGAAATTTTGTATAATAAAAATTTCCTTCGAAAATTTGTAATAAATCAAGAAATTAACAACTAAAAAAGTGAAATTAAATAAAGTAAAATAAAAATAAAATCATAGTTCTCAAAATTTTTACGCTATACTATTTAACTCGTTTCGATACGCTCGCGCCTGAAATGGTTGGCGCCCTGTTCGTCGAAACAGTTCGAACACCCGTCGAACCGGCCCTGGGGTAGGCATAGCAACTAGTGTAAATTACAAGAATAAAACATTTTTCTTGAACTTTCCAGCAACGTGAAACGAATATCAAATATAGTTTCAGAATATGAATTCCTAACTTATTCAAATAATAACATTAAAACCAGAAAAAATCTAAACTCCACCGTAGATACTCTCCTACAGTGTTCAAAACTCTGAAGGTTATCCCAGGTTTGGTTAGATTCCCTAGGTAGTAATTTCTCTTATTGGACTTATTGATTAAGCTCATTTAGAATAGGATTCGAAATCATTGTTCCGAGAAGAGTGATGGAGCTACTCCATTGTAAACATTTTATAACCTTGTAGTTTTAACATTTTTACTTGATGCAATGAAACCTAACCAAGCCGAACCTAACCTAATCTCAACTGGTGTAGCATTTCGAAACTGAAGAGAAAATCTTTGGGGATATGAAATTACATGGAAAAGATAATGGCACAACAGCCATTAATTTACATACAATGAAGGAAGCACCAAATATGATGCAATTTAAATTGTATATTATTTAACACATTTATTACAGTACTTCAGTACTTTTTTATTGATTCATTCGAATTTTGTTTGATAAGAAGGGTGGCAATCTCTGCATTGAATCAGAAGTTGTTGATACGCACTAATTAACTTTGGGTTTGTTCTGCTTAATAGTAAAAATCACTGTTATGTTTAATTAGATTAATCAATGATAGACCCTAATATTACGTTTAATTATACTATCTGAAATCTATTTTGAACCTCTTTTCTGAATTGGTTAATTCATTGAGATTTTCTTTCATAGATGTAAATAACAAACGCGTTTGATTTTGACATTAGTTTTATTTTATTCAGCCCAAAAAACGATGCATTTTAGTTTACTTTTGTACAGGATAAGTTGAAGACCTTTCAAAATGATGCAATGTGTAGTTTACCGGAAGTGAAGGAGACTGCTGATGTTTCTGGTATCATAAAAAACCCAATTAATACATAAATTTGATTTCTCAAACAAATTGTGATCAACATTGAACACATGACCAGATTCTGATGACGATTATGACGCTGGCGATTTGGCACATATCCAAATTCCAGTGAAGACGGAAGTAGAGGGCTGTGAATGTGCGATCTTCATTTCTTGCCTTTCTTGCCCTTAGCACCACCAGCAGGACCTACGTCCCCATCTTCCACTTGTGTTCCTTGAGTGGTATACTTAACTGGTCTACTAGGTGGTTCAGGTTTTGGCAATGGCTGCGAGTATGGTTTAATTTCTACCAACAAATCAGTCTTTGTACCGCCAGGTGTGCACTGCTTACGATTAATGCGAAAAGTAACATCTTTGCTGAATCCTGGTGCTGGTGATATGTTCACGAGGTTGCTTTCATCTTCTTTCTTAGCGGAGATGTTGTAAGCTCCAGGACCCATCTGGACACCGGTACATTTTGGATTTGCCATGCTTCTTCTTGTATTCTAGTTCTTTTAAAGCTTTCAAATTTCTATACAGGATGCCTCCTACCTGTAGCCTAATAGATGTGAGATTACTAGAATTTATCCAAATTACGAATTTCGTGTTATTTCATGAACTGGTTATAGATTTTGAATTAGTCGACATATCTAGAGGCAATTGATCTAAAATTTTGTTTTCATCGTGACCTAAAAGAAGAAAATATCAATTTAGAGGGAGAGTTGAACAACTCCCAACCGGAATTTAGTACAGAAATAATTACAATGAAATCATTGCTTAGCAGATTAGATAAAAATTAAATCATTGTTTCGTATTTATTTTGAATTGTTGTAGATATATTTTGTGAGCTACTGTCATTGTTTAGAAGTTCCTTATTAGCGCACTCGTATCAATGCGGGTAAGCTATAAAGATTAACCTGTCCTTCCATCTGTATACCCTTAGGACTCGCAATCAATAACTACAAGTCAAACAGAGATAAGCATACACCGTTGGATTTCTCATGGTGTGAACGGGTGGGGAAAACTATAACTTTCACTCTAAAACTGGCAGGTCCTTTTCAATCGATTAACATTCTTCATCTGTAACCCCCCCCCACACACACACACATACACTAGATCTCAGTATATATATTAAGTCAGAGAGAGATGCTTCACCATTCCGTACACCATTGGATTAGTGATGAGCTCAAGAGTCTTGGTCTTAATCTTGCATGCAAAACCAAGACCAAGACCAGTGTAAACTGCCAGCCCAGCATCCTCATTTTCATATGTAAATTACTTGTAATTTTGGTATGCAAATATTTTTTTTCTCTTATTTATTTTATTGTCACTTTTTGCATATCATTATTTCATGCATATTATTATTTTGCCTGAGCATAGTAATGCACATTATTAGATTAAGTAATTATGTGGATTTTGAAAGTATTATATTGATTTTATTGTGATTTTATATCTTCAGCCATATTCTCAGTGCTTGGGATACAGCATGCATTTTGGAATATCGTCGTCCTTCGGAGAGGAGTCAGGGAGAACGTAGACCATATTTGGAAAGTAGTACAGGAGTTCAACCAGTGTTGTGCATCCGTTGGTTGGCATTTTCTCCAGCTGTCTTTAAGTTTTGCTTCAGTCAACCTAGATAAACATACCAGAGAGTATATACGAATATTCTTCCATAGTTGGAAACCTATCTGGTTGGCGACAGCGATCTTACAGAAATGTATTGTTTTTAAAACGTACAGGAGAGCTACTAAGTCTCTGTACAATAGAGTGTGAACTTTTCAAAGTTTGACCATTTTTCGCGTCTACCCCCTGCACTCTCTCTCCGCTGTACCTGCTAGTCACCGGGCCTAGGCTAGAAAGACGCGTCCTATGCGGAGTGATATGTGCAATTTTGTGTGTGTATTAGTATATTTGTATGTTCATGTAAGAACTCGAGCTGAAGTATGTTGGAATTGGCGCTTTTTCTTGTCACTATTTTACAGTGATTCGGGTCCCAATTAACTTGATAATCAGCCAGCTATTTGCGTTTCATTTAAGAACTAATTTCCGGTAATGCCGTCTGCTACACGGTGCTGTCAGCATGAATGAACGAGCGCAATAGCACTGAACATACGGTACTAATGTTTTGCTTTTCTTTTTTCTATGTTATTTGATGATGTCATGTGTCTTGATTTGTGTGTACGTAATCATTCATTTGTATATTGTTTATTTTTAATGTTTTCTTTTGGTACACCATCTTTCTTTCAACTCATCTAGCAATTTTTGTTCATTTCTATCCAGACTCTATACATTTCTTGACGCGGGTTTGTTTTGATGTGATCCGTTTGTCTTCCCGCAAGGTGGCAGCACCTGATAGAGGTGGCATGTAAATCTAACAGAAGCCCCACCATCAGTATTTTTTTTGTGTTTTTATGATTTTCAGGTGATTTAATGTGTTTTTATGTATGTAATTTGTATTATTCATAAGTGTGGTCATGCACGCCAAGTGTGTAGGCGTGACATGCAATATTAATCGTGCTATCTTAATATTTAAATAAATGTGCCATATGTGGCAACACCGCTTCACCTGTTCAAGAGTTGAAGACCCGCTCATACTTCGCTTTCATAGAGCGAGTCTCATAAGAAAGGGTGAATCTGGAACCTAACAAGGTACCAGTGAGCAAACGGTGAGTTAGTTCGGTTTCTGTTGTCAAAGTGAAAATACGTTTGTTTTGTTATTTTGTCTTCGCATACAGACAAGTCCGAGATCGGTTTGTCATGTCAACGTGGAAGTTAGTTCAGTTTGATGTGTCAGCTTTGAAGTACGTGGTGTAATCGTATTCAGATAGACAATTCCACATACAGTGAAGTAGTCTGATTGACTTCGGGTCAAGTACTGTCGAGTTTAAACAATGTACTGTCAAGTTTATTTGTGAATCACGTTCATAGTGATCACAGTACACGTCTTGTACTTCGAGACTGGCTAGTTTTTGTCCAGCATGTAGTGTGCTACAGTCAATATTCTTGTGTCTCTATTAATTTTGTGTCGCCTGACACCAAATCAATTGAACTATCGCTATATACACCTTCCGTTATTTACGAAGTGTATAAGAAATGGGTTACGAGTGGGAACTATATGTTACATCTACCGTCGTGTTCTGAGTTAACTTTTACTCAGACTGAAACAACTGTGAAGCGCGCTGGAGCTAGCTTTTTGGACTATCCCCGCATTCCCACCGTGGCTAGTATGCAACATAGTCGTCGAAGTAAAGCGAGCACTTATCATGTTTACAGTGTCTAGCTTAGAACGATAGCAGCATTGCTATAAGGACAAGATACTGGATATTGCTATTTCAATCCAGTTAAGTTTGTATATATATATATTTTTTTAATTTTCCATTTTCGTACTGTATGCCATGTATCGTGGCCGAGTTCACAAGCTAATTTTAGTGAACTTAAGACAAGTAACGACAACAACACACAGCATATTAAAGTGTGATCGTCATGATTCCATCTTGTGTTTTCATCTTAATGAATGGTGAATTTCCCATGAATCAACAGTGGAAGGTCTATGCTAGTGACATCCCAAAGTTGGAACTATATCTTCTACCCCTCCAGATGAACACTTTGCAAGTTCGTATTTAAACTGGATCCCATCAATTTGACCATATACTTTCATAAATAGTGATAACTTGTAAGATATGACGTCATAAACTATACATTGATTGTATTCAGGTTTTATCATTATGAGCTCATCCCAATCTGATATTGGGTTAATACGACATAGCACATGGCTAATGTGTCACAGTGTATATAGTGTTTGTTAATTAAGTGTGGAGTGAGTGGGTGTTGGAAAGTTATCTTTTGGATCACTTTCGAATAAATATTCAAATTCTTCCTATTGGATACATATATTTTATTTGCCGGAAGCCACCAACCTACGGTTAGCATAGATGAGCAAGGTCGTCAGTGTTGGTAAGTACTGTATATTCAGTGCTATATATGTGTCTTTGAATTTCAGGCTTATAGCATCGTGTGAGTGGATCGCGGACTCGAAATTGTTTTGTTTTGTAATGAAATTCAACCTTGGAGAATGCAATGTTTACCCATGGTAACCTTTTGTTTTGTTTTTGTTTCTTCCCTGAGATTTGCTAGCTCATGTACTCCTGTTTAAATTCATTCTCACCTTGTAATCTGTGAAATTTGACCCCATAAAGTAAAACAACAGGGGATTATTGTGTTGCGTTGCCTCCAACACTCCACTTTCGGATTTTTCTTTCATTTGAATTATTTATGCATGAGAGCACTTTACAATTTTCTGGTGCCCTACGTTGGAGCACTACAATTTTCTGGCGTTCCATCTTGGGGCACTTCACACCAGGGATACCGATGCAAGACCAAGTCCAAGGGATGCAAGACCAAGACCATACCTGCAAGACTCACGCAAGACCAAGACCAGCCTGCAAGAGTCTTGCACACGCACTATTTGAATACTTTTAAAACATAGAAAGGAAGGGGCAATCATTATATCCTTCACTTGAATTTCTTTGGCTTCTGTAAAAATACCGCTGGGGTGAACGTGTTCCCAGTTGTGCAAGCCGTGTGAGTGGATCTGAGAATCATGCCGCTGTTACTGTAGCATAAACGTCCTTTTCTGAATCGATTGTTGATAATTTCTGTCCAGTTCTGTGGCTCAGTGCATGAAAGCAGTACCCACATATTTGTCAAAAATGAGATAATGCTACAAACGTAACCCTTAATCTATCACCCTCTGAAACCATGAATAGTGTTTAAGTAATTGCAATCTAGTGGACCCAGCCATAAGAATATATACTTAAGAGTTTCCTGTCACCTTTATCTTCTCAGAATAGCTTCAGTGTGTGTTATTGAATTCATGCACGTAGCCATAGAGTTGTTATTACTTGTTCTCAAGTTTCATGTGAGTCAGCCTAATCGAAGTTTGTTGCGTAGTGTTGCAAGCTATGGAAGTTATATCACACCAACACAAGGATTGCAACACTGGTACCAGCGTTCACAATGTTCTTTTGTTTGTTACTAATGAATTTTAAATATATCTTACTTGACACGTGGTTCCATCCAGTGATGACAATGCTTTCACTATTCCCCAACCCCCGGTAGTATGCGTGTTGATTAGCGTTTTGACTGTTATTCCAGATACCAGCATATTGGCCTGTGTCTCCACATACATTTTCTAACCCGACAACTTTCAGTTCATATTTCTTCCTTAGTTTGCAACACCGTGTAACCAACTTGTACTATTTTCTTTTCTATTGCCAGTACTTTTCCACTGTGCATTAATTGGTATATAATGCTATTTAAAAATTGTAACTTTGTTTTGCGTTGGAAACACTGCTTATCGGTTTTTTTACTACTTGTAGTCAGTTACATGTTGTGCAAGTTTTATTTTGATTATTTTTCCCATTTTAAAGATATTGCATTAAAACCTCACTACTATCTTTATATACTGTCTATATTTTTGTGACATTCGACATTCTCCTAGCCCCTAGCTCCCCATGGACCATGGTACCTTAAATTTTTGTAATCTACATCTCGTTATGTTGTTTGCGATGTATTAGGTGTAAATAGGGTTTGTGTGTTTGAGGACCGTGACCCTTCCTTGTGAGTTCTGTTCTGTGTTATGATACGGAGAATTGAGTCTGAATAAAATCAGCAGTTTTTGCAGTACACTTGGTAATTGTTTGTTACCTCTAGTTAAGTCGGCAGGAATATTACTAGATGTGGGCTATAGTTTTGGATGCAACGAAAAAGTAACTTTGGAGTAAGCTAGAGGTATCAGACATGTGGGCTTGTATTAACCACAGAAAGGCTTCAAATTCAGCAGGTTTACTTTGGTACATTTGTTCCACAACAAAGTATTGCTTCACAACTCGTAAGTAATTTTACCGAGCGGCCGTAGGTGAGTTGGTAGAGCGCTGGCGTCGCATTCGGAAGATCCGTGGATGGAATCCCGCGACCGCCCATCCTGACTGAGGTTTTCTAGGGTTTCCCTCAGTCCTACCATGCGAATGCTGGGATGGTACCTTAACTCAAGGCCCTGGCCGCCAACTTCTCCATTGCTGTCCCAAGCCTTTTCATAGATGCCTGTTAGGCTTAAATAAATTCAAATTCCTAAGTAATTATACTTTCTATCACTCTTCTGCCAGAACTCGCTTGAGTCATGACTAGTCTCATTATCGTCAATTCTCTGGATTTGTTGATATGAGTGTCTCTTAGACGAAAACAACAAGACTAAGTTTCAGTTAAACACAACATCTGTGTATGTTTAGTCTTCCTTTGGAATTTACCTGGAGCACGGAGAATGGACGAATGGTAAATAATTGAAACCGTGTCTAGAAGATGACAGAGAGCACAAATTTATGATTTGCTACAAGGTAAGAACTCAAGTTACTTAGGCCATCATTTTCGATAACCCATGCTTGCATTCTGTCAAATCTTACGAAACAGTTATGTGCCTAAAACAGTAAGTAAACCAAAAGTAAAATAATAAAATGTCAGCGAAGTTGTTCAAATTAAAGCGAAATTGAACTTCCGTTGCTCTATTCTGTACACTTTCATGGTGTGGGACTGACCACCTCACCTCACTTAGTACCGTAGGTTAAGAAAATGTGGAGCGCTACCTTCACATCCCCCATGCATCGTTCACAGCGGTGCGTATCGCACAGGTAGTGGATAGTTGTTTTTTTTACATTAAAACGTATTTCCATTACTATTGACGCATTAAGGCAGGCAATGATACGCATAGCTTTTACTATTCCCTATATACGGTGTAAAATTTACGTATGAAATATCTGGTGTAGTAAAAAGTAATCAATTATTTTGCCAATAGATGGATTCAGTGATCTGTATCTCGCGTTGTATAAGTCCGATCGGGTTCAACGAGATGCCATTCAAACGATGAGATTGCGTACTACAAACACTGTTCAGATAGTTGTGATGAGTTGACTCAGTGTTGTGTGAGCGCGCGTCAAAATGGACACTAGCAAAGAGAAAATACGCTATATTTTACATTTTCTCTTCGATAAAGGCGAAAACGCAAGCCAGGCGGCTGCAAATGTGAATAGTGTTTATGGTCCTGATACTGTAACAGCCAATCACGCGCAATTTTGGTTTCGTCGATTCCGTTCCGGTAATTTTGACGTCAAAGATGTACCACGCACTGGAAGGCCAAGTGTCGAAAATGTCGATAAAATCATGGACATTGTCGCGTCCGACCGTCATGTAAGCACTGTTTCGATTGCCCAAGAGCTAAACATTGCACAAAAAACCGTGTGGAACCATTTGCATAAGGCTGGATACACAAAGAAGCTTGATGTATGGGTGCCACACGAGTTAACGCAAAAAAACCTCATGGACCGAATTTCCATCTGCGAATCGCTGCTGAATCGCAACAAAAGCGACCCATTTCTGAAGCGGTTGGTGACTGGTGATGAAAAGTGGATCACTTACGACAACGTCACGCGAAAACGGTCGTGGTCGAAGCGCGGTGCGCCGGCGCAAACGGTGCCCAAGCCAGGATTGACGGCCAGGAAGGTTTTGCTGTGTGTTTGGTGGGATTGGCAGGGAATTATCTACTATGAGCTGCTCCCCTACGGCCAAACCCTTAACTCGGAACTATACTGTCAACAATTGGACCGTCTGAAGGCAGCAATCGCCCAGAAGCGCCCAGCTTTGGCCAATAGGAGAGGCATTGTGTTCCACCAGGACAACGCCAGGCCACACACATCGATAGTGACTCGCCAGAAGCTCCGGGAGCTTGGTTGGGAGGTTCTTATGCATCCACCTTATAGTCCGGACCTGGCACCGAGTGATTACCATCTGTCCCTGTCCATGGCGAACACGTTTGCTGGTGCAAACTTCGCGTCAAAAGCGGCTTGTGAACATCTACTGTCTCAATTTTTTGTCAATAGGGACAAGGGCTTCTATGAGAGAGGCATCATGATATTACCTTCCAAATGGCAACACGTTATCCAACAAAACGGCGCATATGTGACCTAAATCGGATCATTCTAACTATGGTAAGTCAAGCCTTTAATGTCATGCAAAAATAATGGATTACTTTTTATTACACCAGATATAAACTTCTTAAAAGCAAGGCTTGCAAGACTCTTGCAAGAAAGACCAAGACCAACACCAGGGAAACCAATGCAAGACCAAGTCCAAGACTGGGTGTGAAAGACCAAGACCAAGACCAAGACCGCTACGGTCTTGGTCTTCTTTTGCTCATCACTACATTGGATTCCGTATCGCCTGAAAGGGTGAGGAAAACTGTCGTTATCCTTTTTTTTTATTTTACGCAAGCGCTTTGATTTTGTCTGTAAAATCATTACTTAGCTTTTTCTTGTCACCTAACCTTAAGTAATAATGTAACAACAAATGCAATGTAACTTACAAATAAGGTAAATTTGTTGACTGAGCTGTTGTAGTAAACTTTTCTGTGAACGGAAGAGAAAATTGCCATAAAAGAACAGATTAACTAAAACGTCGAAGCCTTTGGCGTAATGCAACTTCTTTATGAAACATTTATGTAAGGTAAAAAGCATTTGAAGTAAGAAACCAAAGAATTGGAGAAATGATTACCTGCATACAAGAGTTAGTGCAATATATAAATTAATATTACACTGTAAAAATAGGAGACACAACGTTCATCCAAAAAATGGAGGCATTATAAAATATCCAATCAAGGCTTAAACTTCATCCACAAAAGTACGCAACCTCAAAATGGCCAGTTTAGCTTACACTTCAATGAGAAAATGACCAGATTTTAAGCGTAAAATAACTTGAACGTTCACCGACGAAATAGTTTGGCCAGTTTCAGCCAATTTTCAGTTAACGTTAAGCCATTACAAAGAAAATGTTAAACTTTAAAATGGAGTTAAGGTTACCAGTCTTTCCACCAAAATGCTTACACTATATCCAGATTTAAGAGTAAATACAACAAAACGCTAATTTTCGACTTTTGTTTCTCCATAAAGCGGAGTAACTTTCATCCATTTCGTGTTTCCACTTCTTACAGTGTAGTTACACCCTCCGATTTGCGACAATTCCGATATCTTTCACAAGTTATTTTTAAATAGGGTGACCATAAGTCACGAATTTCGGGTTGTGTCCCGAAAAAGAATATAAAAAATCCCGAATTTCATTGAAAAAGAGTGATGTAATTTAATTTGAAAGCGGCATTTGAAGTTTTTTTTTTAATTATTATAGTGTCCTGAGGGTTCATAACAGACCCATAACCAGAGGGGGCAAGTTGGGCTGGGGCCCCTCTAACACGATCGTGCGTTTCCCCTAGCTTCATCGAAAGCCGGGTCTCCATTGACAAGAAAAATGATAATAAATAAAATAAAATAAAAGCAAAGATGTAAATTTTCATGTTGCGTTAAACTTTACATGTGCAATAGCTGCTCCTTGGTACACTTCCTCTGGTACCTCTATAAATTTCTAATCCATTTCTTTGATCATGTCTGATCGGTTAAAGCCAATTACCTCTATCTAAAAGCAATACTGGACTGACTGCTGCCATTGAAAATTTCATGAATATATGAAGCCAGGAAGCAGGACACTTAATCTCGTTTGTCCACTTTCATTCTAATCCAATATGAATTAAATTTACGATTCTAACTCAGGCTTTTTACGCTTGACATCGCTGTGTGACCCATTTTTTTTATTTACGTCTTAATTCTTGCAAAAACACGTAAATTTTATTTGAAGCAGTTTCTATTATATGCATTGTATGTCATGCTATTATTTGAATAACTTAGGAATTAAGACTTAAATAAATAAACGGGCCACATAGCGGTGAGAAGCGTATAAAACTGAGTTAGAACTGAAAATTTAGGCTACATTGGATTAGACTGGAAGTGGACAAATGAGTTTAAATATTTGCTCTGGCGTCTGTCTTTCGACACTATATAGTTACTCCAGTATTACGTAGAGCTCGATGGTTAAATTCAGCAACTTTTTGTTTGAGATATTTGTGCTTCTGCTGTAATGTACCGTATATATAAGTAGCCTTTTTTTCTACCTTATGTTCACACACGCATGCATATACTAGACCTATATATAATCCTTTGTCCCCCCAATCTTGGCTTGAACTCTCCATCCTGAGGTTTTAAGCTGTTTACGGGCCTGGTTGATAAGTATACTAGGAAATAAGTAATCAACTAGTTATAAATTATTGTATTTTAAGAAATGCCAGGTAAATCAGAGTTATCTTTAAGTTATTAACTTATGGCTCAGCACCAAGAGTGTATGAAATGTTTTCTGTTGGAAGCGCTATTGGTACGACATGTATTAATAACGATGAGTCGCCTCTCACTGTCCACTCAAATATGTTTTGGTGTTTAACATAAATAATATAATTATTGATTTATTGTAACTGAAAGAATTTTGGAGAAGTAAATTTAAAATTAATTAGTAATAAAGTTCCTACTGATTTTAAAATTCCAAAGTTGGTGGTAATTACTTTCGCCGTCGAGCTAGTATTAAATAGAAATAAACTTTTAAAGTAAACTAAGAACCTGAATAAAAACTTTCTTTGGACTAACCCACCCGCAAGGGATTAGATCCCGGTAACCTCTACCCCGAATTTTGACTAAGAAAATATGGTCACCGTATTTTTATAGGGGGCTTTTGTTCTAGGCAATGTGTTACGTGAAATTGTGAGAAATGATGGCTCGGGATGAGGTCTGCGATGGCTGATTGGCTTAATAGTTTATTAAATACAGTGATCCGATTGTTTTATATTTGTCATGTGATCGAGGATTATCTCACATTATACACGAAAATAATTTGTTAAACAGTTGGTAAAATATGTATGCGGGGAGAAAATTCACTATGTGCATTTAAGTATAAAATGTGCCAAAATATGTATAAAAAAATGTGAGAACAAACAGCCCAAATTGATCACAATCACTTAGTTCGCCCACGTATGAATACATTTCAGCAATTCAAAAGAATCTTAATTAAATAATTACCGGGTCTCATTTATTATTAATGGAGTACAATAATATCCTGATGTTTATGCAATCTAACTTTTGAAAACTCCATAGAAGATCATATATATTTTGCACTGATACAAATATTCAAGGGCTAACTTGCCCTACCACTTCTGACTGGCAATCTTGTCCATGACTACGCTCTCTAATTATCAAAATCAATTTACTCATTTCAGTGCACATTCATATAAATATATATTTACCTTGTTCAGAGACCAATTTTCTTATTCACACATTTTTAAGCTACTCCAAGAGAATAACTAATTATAACATATTGCTTTTTAGTATCCTTTGAGAAGTCCTGCAATTTCTTCTCTCAGCTACAGCTTTTACACTACGAACAGCCCTGGAAGACTACATTTACAGAGAAGAGTACTAACCTACCCGTTTGTCTGGAGAGCCCTGAGCAAATTGATTCTAACTACTCATATGATCTTTATAAACCTTATATTGTCTCTGAACCACTCACATAATCCTCAGTTTCACAGCCTCACACGTTTAAAATTTCTTAAACTTGTTTCACAGCCTCACACGTTTAAAATTTCTTAAACTTCATTCTATAGGTGATGAGACCTTTCAATATTTTTATTTTGGGGAGAGAAGTTACTACTACTACTACTACTACTACTGGGTGATGTACACCCATGAGAGGTAAATACTATAACTTTCTCATAAGAAGAAGAATTAATAAAACAATTGGGACGTTTCTCCAAAAAAGATAGGAAAATGAACATCCTCTAAGTTTCAGCACCAAGATTCGCCAGATACAACAAAGTCAAAATATAGAAATAAATCGCTCTCATTTCCTTGAAATATAATCCATGTAAAGCTAATTTCAAGAATCATATTAGTTTGGATATTCCTGGGATATCCTCCACACATCTAGATTCTCCCCAACCGACAGCGTTGGGTTGGAACATACTAAAAGAAAATAACCTGCACTGGGCAAAATAACAGTCACAAAAAGTTACATTACTCTTTCCCAAGCATTAAGCATCGAACTCGCGTGCCGATCGTGATAATCTTAATTTAATATATTAATTTTAAAGTAACACTGACTGAATTTAATGCTTTCCGTAATTTGTTATATTTTCTACGTTTAAACTTCAGCATACATTTTTAAATTTCTATGTAATTTTAATATAAATAAATCCTCACCGTTGCATTTTTAAAACTAATTGGTTATCGAAGTTCAAATTTGTGGTGATAGTATCGTGTGATGCAGAAAGAAGTTTTTTGCGCTATGAAACTTTATTTTAATTGACAATCGACATTCCTCTCTATTTGAAAATCAGAAAATGCAAAGTGCTCTACACTGTAATGTCAGGAAGAGGTGCTCACCTTGTAATTGGAAGAACCCAGGCTCGATGCCGGTGTAAAATGGCTAATGTCCGGTGTAAAATGGTTGAAATTGGGTTGTATCTGGAAATGGTTAAATAAATAAATAAAACTATATATTTGTAAGTAGCAGGAACAGTTCATTATTGTTTCAGTTTTTCGTGTAACGTATATACCATAAAACATTATATGCAATATATTCCAAACCTACCAAATTTGCTGAAGGCACTACTTTTGGGTTTTCTCACCTAAGAGCGTATGAATATAAACGATTAATACCATTGTCTTTCGTATAACACTAATTGCAGGACGTAGTGTATTATTTTGTGTAATTAGTAGTTTTTAAATGTAGATTGTCACATTTTGTTCATAATAAACACATATTTTTACATTTTTGAACACATAATTACGCTAAAAAATTAGTTCATGAGTATCCAGAACTTAATTTAATAAACTATATTTTGATTTTTATCGTGTGTTATTGTCAAATAAACAACCTTATTAAGAGGCCTCCTCGCTCCAACCCCAACATTTTAAACATTTTTTAAAATATTTAAAAAACTAAGAGTATTATCAAAAATGTAAGCGCATGGCCCACTAGAATTTACAAATTACTATGAAATAAAATGGACAGCGATCTCGAAATCTTGTCGATTGATGAGTGCTGAGACTTCAATTAAATAATGACGTCATAATCTTTGAAAAGAAACAATAAAGATAAAATCCCGACAAACAACAATGAAAGGGATGTTCTGTATGGCTAATCTTCATTGTCATCTGGACAAATAAAACTCTTTGAAGAGAGCCGAAGACGAAAAATATCGCCGATAAAGCTCGAACAAAAAAAGAAAAGAAAACACACAAAAAGAAAGGAGAGAGGGTAAGATATGTTGCGACCAAGCGAAAATGCGTCGCTACAATATCGAGGCCGAGACCAAGACCAAGATCGTAATTTTCAGGTCGAGACCAGACCAAGGCAAGACCAAGACTTCTTTCAAAACCCGAGATGAGGCAAGAACGATACTATCCCTATCCTCTTGTCTTCTTGTCTTGTTTTCCTAGTTTTCACTATCCTTACATACTCAAAAAGGACGGTGCACACCTCAACTACACAGGTATTTTATTTTATAAAGTCATTGTTGCAATACTAATCTATCATTACCTTTGATAGTCCCAAATCCTACACCATAGCCAGAGCAGTTAAAGACGATATTAACAGCCTAGTGGTAAACCGAGGTCCCAGGGGACGTTACAATTTAATCAATCTATATCTCCATTAATCAATAAATTCTATTAAATTTTAATTCGAGATACTTTTCAAATGTACTCCAAGGTTTTATTTTGTATCTCAGCGTTTACATGCATCAGAACTCGTTCATTTTTTTAAGTATATTATTTCCCAGTTCCATACAAGAGAGTGCGTAGATGACTTCTTCTCTTTGTCGTAAAAATTAGCATTGTCTTTAGGTTCGAAGTTCAATGAAGACAGAAGAATCAAAACCTAAAATTATATAATTATTACTTTTGTTACATCTTCAACTACTACTTCGGACACTTTGCACTGTATTCAGAAGTTGAAATAGATTTACATGGAAATACTTATTCACTGGAGCATAACTCACCCATTATTCAGTGTAACAATAATAATAGCATAATGATTAGAATAAATCTAACACAGCCTTACCTATAGCCTAAAAGTCTGTGAGAAGGAATCGAGAGATGTTTCAAAATAATGCAACCGAAATATCACTGATACGTTCTTAAAATATATAGATATCACTGATACATTCTTGTTCATCGGGAGGACATTGTACTAATCTTGGAAAAATACGGCAGCAAATCAATACTCGAAAAATCGGAGGAGAAGATAGTAAAAACTACAATGTTTACAAACAACTTGTGTAATATGCGCTTTTGAATATGCAATTTTAGAGACAAGAGAATTTAGTGTTCAGGATGTGCACAAGAATTTTCGATCCTTAAGGGGTTTATAGCCAAAATGTGAGGGCGTAAATATAGTTTACCAGGATTTCTGTCGACACTTATACATAAAAGTATTATATTTAGCAGGAAGTTTCCGTGAACTTGGGAGTAACACCCCCAACTGAGGGATCGAGCAGATATTGTTGAGTGTGCTCGGCTCATAAGCGAGAGGTGATTCTGATAACCTTAAAGAAAACTGTGCTGAAGCTTATTCCGGTTTTACTCAAGGACATTAGACAAATGATACGATGGTATTTTACCCGAAGCTGTTGGAGCCGTTTTGTATCTTCGTTTCCTCCATTGATACTATTATGAAGAACTGAAAAAATATATTAATATTCAGCTTAAGAACTAGTACCCAAAACTTGTTTGTTTCGTAATTTGTTCAAAAGAGTTTAAAAAAACTATAAGAAAAAATGTATTTTTGAATCGTGTTGTCCACTTGTTGAAAGACGTTCTTAATACTGTATTATGTATGTCTCTTACGATTGCAAATGTAAAATCTAGACAGGGTGTAAGTATATTATTCATGGGTGAAAGGGTCATTCCTAAAATGAACCAGTAAAGTCAATGGACTGTAATTGTTTTCTGACAGATTGTTTACTGTATGTAGGAATTAAATATGCAATTACAGTAGTAATACTGCAGTTGCTAAAGCTTTTATCACATTCCTCAACATCGTCTTCATGTAATATACCACTCATAGCTCATAAAACGTTTAAATACAATTCCTGTGCACTTTCAGGGACCTGGAAGAATTTAACAACGTCTCATATCTTCACTGCTTTCTCAAGAGACAATTTACTTTATGATGGCAAAACAGTGGCGCACCCTGTGAACTGTTTTCCGTTCTTCACGACTCTCACTTCAGTATCACAACAGCTATTGTTACTTACAATAATAGCAGTTTTACCAGTTGTATCTTATCTGAATCGCTTAACTTTGTACCCCTGTAAATGCCATCCTGGGATTGAGGACATGGTTTGAAGCACCCTTGAAGACACAGTAATCAGTTAATTTCAAAACGTTTAACGGGTATATGGCTTTGATGTAAACTGCAATATTCATTCGGATCAACTACTTTTATTTTCCTGCAAAGATCTCTCTCAATCCTGTCGAAGACTCAATCCGGGGGTATCTTTAAGTATCCATAAACTTGGAAGAAGTGTATCCCCCTTTTTGGAGGAGAACTTAGGTTTGATGCAGGGAAGAACCATATGCTATTTTCTGAAACACTATCTGCAAGGAAGTCCAGTGTATTGACTTCAGATGGTTGAAAGTTGACCACGGTTACTCGCCGAGTCCTGAGTGAACCGCGTGAGCGAAGGACCTGGTTTGTTTCGTGACAAATCGTATAAGGTGGGCTGAATTGGATATTTTTCGCCAAAATCAAGTTATGCGTACTTCTCTCCAGCACAGTGAATATTTCTATAAATGATTCCTTCTGCCATTTAACGTAAGTAGTCTAAAACATACACATCTTTGGAAATTTGAATTTAATTGTTAAGACTTTTAGGCAATTTTGTCTTGTGCCAGATGGATGATGCTGGATGGATTAGATTTGTGAAATGAAGTATGTGGGAGGAAACGGGAGAACCCCGAGAAAACCCACGCACATGGTGTTTGTATACCACAAAGCCCACATGGCTTTGGTAGGGATCGAACTGATGACCACAAGCACCGGAGGTGAGCGCTCTACCATTGGGCCAACGCGGCTCTACATCAGTGAAAAAAGTTCATTTTACGCAATATCAGTCTAAATTTGTTTCGGGAAAGAGTTCTTCAATTGAAGATGTAAAATATCAATTAGCAAAGAAAATAATTCTGTAATTGATGCAGTCTATGTCAAAAAGGGCACATATGCAAAAGCTCTGTTTTGAGAAAAACGGGAATGAATGTATTTCGGGTTTTTTATTTTGTCTGTGCAGCACAGTGAAGTGTTTATTATTAGTTATAATATTGTACTCAGATATGAATTATTCACATAAAATAACACTGACATACAGTTTAACCATAAAGAAACATTTACTTGTATCATAGTGTTATGAACCCCTTTTTACGCAGAACTTATTTTGTGTATTAAAAATAATAAATTAGATTGCAATTCAGTGTTTGAAAATTAATGAAATGGAATTTAATAGTAATAGAAAAGATTGACATTGTGGTGGAATTAAATTTAAAAAGATATGTTGTTATCTTTATCACAAAAAAATGTATATGGTTAATCTTGAAATTAACTCAGCAAAATTGACAACCGCGGTGACCAGACTCGCACCCGAAATCTTTCAATTGACGGTAGAGTATACTGTCTTTTATATTACCATTGTATGATCAATTTTCTGTGAACATAGAACGCTCATCTCACCTCAACACTCTCAGCTCCTCATTGCTGGTTACGAGATCTGTAGTGGACTACTGAATTAGGATTCTTTTTTCCCCTCACACTCAGTAAAACAAAGATAATAACTGGGGTCGTCATTAAACACATTAATGTTAAAACAGTACAGTCAAAACATTCTCTTAATAAAATTGAGTCTTTACATGTAGTTCGGGCATTGGTAAGTTCTGAAAATAGTCAAAATCTCTATCACTAAATTTAAGGGCTCTTCTTTGAATTTTAATTCGTAACACTTTTCTTCGCTCTTCTTTCGGAAGATCATATAGTGAACGACTTCGATCGTTTGGGTTGTGTTTTAGCTTGTTTTTGCTCTCCTCACAAAATCACACATATTAGTTTTAGATTTTCGCACAGCATTATACAAACTTTAAACAACGCTAATTTTCAAGATATGCCACTGAAAATTTACCAGAAAATACTAGATGAACTGGGGGCTCCACAGTCTAGTGCAGGCATGTCAAACTCAACTTGTGCGTAGGGCCAACTCAGCCCAATAAATTATAGTCGAAGGGCCGCACTTCAAAATAGATAGTTTTATAGAAATTGATAGACCGGAATAATTTATTATTTAGGTATAATTTCAACATGTATCCTAAAGTAACATTTGTTATAGTTTTTAAAAACCAAATGAATGTATTTTTTATGAGTGTCAAACTTTTTCATGATATGAAAAATAAGATTACACAAAAAAATTATCTTAGAAACAAGCAAAAACCTATCAATATTATACGTCAAACTTAAAATTCTTTATAAAGTGTTACCTTGGGAAAAAAATCAAACCAACAACTGTGTTTTTTCCGTGTAATGTCATCATGTATTTCAGTGTTAATATTCAATAGTAATTATAATTATCAGTTCAGTATATAATTTTTTCAGCCTATTAGGTCTTACGATTCATTCAGTTTACTATTCATTAAATATAATAAGTTTTTTCGTAGAAATATTCAAATGGTGATGAAAATATTACATACACAATAAAAGTTACAGAACATTTATTGAACTACTTACATTACTGGTTTTTCCTTGAGAATTGGCATCTTTTCCGGGAAACAAGAGTTTTAATGTTCAGAGAGCTGCTTGATTCTGTGAAGATGCTATTTTGAGGATGGAAGACAAATGTTCTGTTGTGAGTCTTGATCTGTAAGGAGTTTTATTTGTCTTCATAAGTGAAAATAATTGTTCACAGAGGTAGGTGGAACCAAACATGGCTAGTATTCTTGCAGCAAACCGTCGCATTTTAGGGTACTGACTTTGCAAGTAAGAAAAGAACTGAGGGACCCCAATTTCATTAAATTTGTCTTTCAGTACAGAGTCACACTGAATTTCAATCAGTTCGGTTTGGATGTTACTATCTACCTTCTGAATATCAAAGGAGAATGGAGCAGTAAACATAGAAAACTCGTTCTCACACGATTTGAAATCTTCAAACCTAACTTCAAAGTCATTGATTAATTCCTTTATGTGGGAAACAACGGGTAAAATCAGATTCACTTATTTTTGAAATCCTGGCATGTAGGAAAATGAATTAAGTTCCCATTGTTCACCTGCCCTTCCCAAAGCCTGAGCTTTAATTTAAAAGCCTTAATGTTGTCATACAATGCAACTACAACCTGATTTTTCCCCCCTTGTAACTTTAAATTTAAATCATTTAAATGACCTGTAATGTCTACCATAAAGGCCAAATCCTGAAGTCAATTATCGTCACAAAGTCTGTCGGGTGATTCGCCTTTCATTTCCAAGAAAATTTTTATCTCTTCTCGAAGAAGCCAGAAGCGCTTTAAAACACTGTGACACGAAAGCCAACGAACTTCCGCGTAGTACGGCAGACTCTCGAATTCACTTCGAACGTCACTGAGTAAAGAAGAAAACTGTCGTTGATTCAATCCTCGAGAACGAATAAAATTTACTACTTTCTTCACAAATTTCAGATTCATTTTTATGATTTTTGAGCACAAAACTTCCTGATGAATAATGCAGTGAACATGGTGAAACCTACTACTTGGAGAGTCTTCTTTCTGCTTAGCCCACAACTTAGCAACAAATCCATTCTGTTTCCCGGTCTGTTGCTACACACACAAGTTTCGATAACGGAAGATTGTATTTTTCCAAGACACCACACACTTCATTAAAGATTTCCTCACCGGTTGTTGTGTTTTTAAGAGAAAGTATGTGCAATAATTCCTCAGTTATATTTAAGTCAGTATCACAAGCCCGGATAAACAAAGCTAATTGTGCTTCACCACTAACATCTGTACTTTCATCGACTGCAATAGAAAATGCAGCGAAATTTTTAACTTTTGCCAACTTAAATTACTTGCAATATCATCAATTCTCTCGGCAACAGTGTTGCGTGACAAGGAAATGTTTTTGAAAATTTGAGCCTTATCAGGACATACAATTTCGGCAGTTTTTACAAGACACTCTTTAACAAATGTACTTTCACTAAAACATTTGGAATTTTTTGCTATAAGCTCTGCAATTACATAGCTTGCTTTAACAACGGTTTCATTGTCTAGTTTCGTATTCGTGAACAAAGACTGTTGCTTACCGAGTGCAGACTTCAAATCGCGTAATTTATCTTCCCTTGACTTTTCCTTATACTGATCATATTTTGCACGATGGGTTTCGTAATGACGTCTGATATTGTATTCTTTTGGAACACTTATGTTTTGCCCACAAATCAAACATATAATTTTACCTTTCATTTCACAACAAAAATAAGCGATTTCCCATTTTTCTTGAAAAACACGGCGCTCATCTTCAATTGTTCTTTTTTTACTTGAATGCTTTGAAAACCGACATTGTATTTAGAAAACTACTGTACAAACCCCTTTTAATTTAAGGGTGAATATGCCATCGTGGTCAAGCATTGCATGATGTCCCATTTATTGTTCTCTAGTGGGAAAAAGTGAAATTTTCGTAAATAACATTGGTCAAGTGACACATCATGTGAATGGTCTTTAGATTCTATTTAGCATAGCATGTGTTAATTTACTAGTTTGAAAACTTTGCGAGAAATTGCGTTTGTAATTCTCAAATTTTAAAACTGAAATATATAAAATCACCAGAACATTTATTAATTGTATTGTATATCTCTTCCGCAAGTCTTTGATCGAAAGGCGGGGTGTCATTAAACTCAAAATTAGTACTTACCTTTGCTCTCCAATGAGTAAGGACTGCGTATACATGTTTACAATCGTTTCCTGTTCCCTGCATTCACAACACAATACCTACAAATAAACCACGAATAACTTAATTTCACCAGCCTAGCTCGACAATCTGTCTTAACCTCCACAGAGAATAGAAACAGCAGAATATCAGAAACAACACAGTATCACATTATCGTACAGAACAACTATTACATTTACAGTGCGTGCGGTCATATACAATTCTTGCTTCCATCACAAGAGTGCGCTTACATTACATGACTATTTTAGGGGCGTATAATCGTCACTCTTCCCGTTTTAGTTTCCTATTGCAAATATTAAAATGTTCACAAAGGTACCCATGGATGTATAACTACTCGAAACTCATTAGCAAATTAAACAAAGTTTCGGACCTTTAACATGTGTTCCGAGAGATTCCGAAACGTAGTATGAAAGCGTATTCATCTCAACACAAGAAGAATGCACTGCAAAATCATATGTCATTCCGAATTTTCCATGGGAGACAGTGATGCCCCTCGGAGTTTTTCTCCATTGAATGATGGGTGATGGAGGGTGCTCATAGCGTTTAGTATAGTAAATTGACTTACCACTCGTATGTAATTATGACCTTGCTTACATTTTTTAGTATTGAAGGGTAGCAATTGTGATGTATCACTTAAAATTAATCAAGTTACGATTAGCATATTTTTTTTTTCAAAGAGATTCAAAAGAACTTCTAAGTCTTGTTTCTTACCGTCACTCGCCTGAAATTATATTCAGAAAAAACATTACCCCACCTACCAAGTCACTTTATAATATTTTAGAGTTACAAACACAATTTCTCGCAAAGTTTTCAAACAAACTAGTAAATGATCGCGTGCTTTGCTAAATAGAACCTAAAGACCACTGACATAATATGTCACTTGACCCATGTTTTTATTTAAGAAAATTTCACTTTTGGCTACTAGACCAGAATAAAATGAGACACCATGGAATGGCTGACCACGATGGCACATTCACCCTTAAATTAATAGGGGCGTGTGTCGGGATTCCTCCTGGAAATTAATTGATTACGAAATTAAAGGGATGGCAAGTTTTCTTTGGGTCACCATTCGCATTTGGTAGGGAACAGAGTAATTAATTAAGAAGTCAATTTCATCAATAACTTTAATCTAACATTTAAATTATCTTCAGCGCAACCTTTTATATACAAGTGAATGGGATATGCACAACTTCAATATCTTATGTGTGAAGTGTTGCCTGCCCTTCAGGCGTTCAGAACAAAATTTCAAGAAGTTCGAAGTTCTTTTATATTGAAATTATTTAATAACAGACTATGAAATTGTTTATAATTAAGGGTCAGAAAATTAAACTTAACAATAATTGTCTGTCTTGTTTCTGCTACAAAACGTTTCCCCTGACCAGTGCATTAGAATTAACAATTGAAAAGTTCCTTTCAACAGCAGCTTTTGTGTCTGGCACAGCCAATGCAAAGCTCACAACCAGCTCAATATTCTTATATTCAATGTCTACAGTTTTAAGAGCATGGAACATCACATCACATTTGTTCATGTTTCTATTTGCTCCCTGGTGGTAACCAATAAATTGTGAAAGATAGCATAAAGCATTATGTTGTGCATAATTCCGTTTCGGCGGGAGTCCACCAGCTTCTTTTCGGAATCGAGGTTTTGTATCTAAATAAAATAGATATAATTACGCCTAAATGTGTACTAATTTTATAAAGAAATCGTAATTTCGTAGGGGGGGGTCTCTGGATCCTCTGGACCCACCCCTTGGCTGTGCCACTGATTCCGTGAATGCGTTCTCCTTGTCTACTGGCAGACAATTGTTGGATGTTATTTGAGACCAAACAACACTTACGGTATTAAGTATAGTGAACAAAATCGTCGATTTATTTCCAGTAGGAAAAAAACGACACATTTGGCGTCACGTTAGCAATCTGCCGGGACAATAGAACATTTAACCAAAAAAAATGGACAATCCCGTTAAAAAACGGGACGTCTCTACACATTGTAGTTCCTGAGATTCAATTTCTGGACACGGACGGACGGACAGACACCATAAGCGACATTACTAAATAGCTTTGCTATCAATGTATCTAAAAAGGAAGGAAAGCAGTCATCTTTCCTTTATACTTCGATACGTATGCAAGAATGCATAAAATACAAATATTTCATAAAATACAATTTAACACTTTAGTAGAAAGCACCAAACACATAAACTAATCTAACAATTTAATAATAAAGCCAACATTAAAACAAATATATAAGTAAATGTACTCTTCTCAGCTCGTAATTAAAATTAAATTGCAGGTAATGCATTTGGTTGTTCTTTAAATCCTCAATATTATTGTCTTTGTCTTTCGTAATTTAATCTAATGTGTTAATCGTGATGTGAATCAGTCCAAGTATTATACAATCAGAAAAGAAAGTAATTTAAACATCAACCCATCAGCTCCGTTCTAGTGGTCTTTTTTTATCGGCAGTCGAAAGTTTGGCAAATTCAAATACAGCTGTAAAGGTGCTATTACACAGTCGTGCTTGTTGATCAGCTTCCTCGTCGAATTTCCTCGACGTGCAAGTTCAATAGTGTCAGGTACCAAACTTCAAGTTGTAGGAACAGTTTTAATACAATGTTCGTACAACGTACCATTCCTAGTTGACCAGGTTGGTTGAAAATAATGGATGCAAGTCAGTACATGCGTGTAAAAAAGAACAAACTGAAAGAACCCAGCTGAAAAGAAAAAAATAGAAGAGAGTATAAGATGCACAGAACCTACTTATCCTGTACCTCTATTGAAAGAATAGTCAAATTTACAACAAAATGTAAGTTAACTTGTACAGAATCTCCAGGTATTAACAGAACATTCGACACAGCCATAACAAGATAGAAGATGTTTTATCGGACTTCCTAAAATTAGTAATATAAACCTAATAAAGAAAGGTAGTATGAAAAGGTAGTATGAAAAATTCAAAATAATCTTTATACGAAAAGGGCGGCAATAGTAAATGAGATGCTGCAGGTATCTGATTTGGTGAGAGCATTTAGTATATTCCAAAAGTGAATGATTGAAGTTTTCCCAGGGGCTTTCTCAGTTACGCCAGACAAATGCCGGAATGGCACCTACGAACTCAACCCTGGCCTAGCTCCTTACATACTTTCCCCTACCCTATTCCGGCCTGAGCCTGAGATGCAAAACAGACATAAATAAAATTCTATTCCAAACATGAGAAGAGCGATCCAAGAATAGGATTAAGAAAGACCTTAGAATAAGAACGTGCAACGTACGATCTTCATACAAAACGGGAGCTCTTCAGGTGGCGGTACGCGAGGCCGAGAAGTACGAGCTGGACATATTAGCGATACAAGAAGACCGGTGGAAGGGTCAAGAGAGCATCCGACAGGGCTAGTACACTTTTTACTATGGGGGAACACAGTATCATCATTTCGGAACAGGATTCCTCATTAAGAACAATATCCTTCGGGCGGTTCAGAATATAGAGTTCATCAACGAGACTATCGTACGTTACGATACGTACCCAATGGTGCAACACGGTTTTAATAAATGTCTATGCATCGATCAAGGTGGCTAATGATAATGACAAAGATACATTTTACGAGCAGCTAGAAAGGTTGTTCGATCGATTACCGAAATATAATACGTAAATCGCGTTGGGTGATTTTATACGCTAAGGTAGTTAGGGAGGTGAAATACCTTTTATAGCCAAATACAGCCTTCACGAAATCACCAACAATAATGAAGAAAGACTGATAAATTTCGCGATCTCGAAAAAAATACTATAGTAAAGAGCACATACTTCCAGCACAAAGACATAGACAAATACACAAGGGTATCTCCGGATGGCAAAACGCTCAACAAGATCGATCACATATTCGTAGATAGACGTACTTGTAGATAACACCAATGTAATGGATGTTAGGTCTTACAGAGGAGCGGAAGGTGACACCAATCATCAGTTAGTGATTACAAAAGTGAGGGAAAAGTTATGCATCGTGAACAGAGAAAGCAAAGGATCAAGACAACTTAAATTCGAAGTTAAACGATTAATAAGTATTAATAAGGATGAAATTAATAATGAAATTGATATAAGTAAGATGTGGAAGGCATTTCGTGATACAGTGAAGGGCGCAGCGAAGGAACGTGTAGGTGAAAAGAAACACCAGAGAAACAAGCCTTAGTTTGATTAAGAATGCCTTAGACTTCATGAGGAACGAAAACAAGTAAGGCAACGATGGCTAAGTAATAAATGCGAAGTAAATACCAACCACTACAGTTACGCGAAACGAAACGCCACACTCAGGTTCAGAAACCAAAAACGAGAATATATGACGCAAAAGCTTGAGGAAAACGAGAAGACAAATAACATAGAGATCTATATAAAGGGGTAAACTCGTTAAGAAACGGTTACCAGCCGAGGTTAGGGATGATTAGAAATGAACGCGGAAATCTTCCAGCGGATCCGATGGAAAAATTGTTATTTCGACAAACTTCTTAACGTACACAACGGAGAACAAAGAGAGGAATTTGAAATATATACTGCAGAACCGTGGATACCCGAACCTAGCAAATCGAAGTCGAAATGTCGATAAAGAAATCTAAAAATTTTAAATCACAAGGAATAGACAATCCTTCCGAATTGATTAAAGCGGGAGGAACGTCACTAATCAAGGAACCGCATAAATTGATAAACGCTATATGGAGAAAGGAGGAGCTTCCAAGGGAATGGAAAAACTTCAATAATAGTTTCGGTTTATAAAATAGGCAATAAATCGGACTGTAATAATCACCGCGGTATCTCGTTACTCCCAACATGTTACAAGGTATTGAGTAATATACTGCTAACTCGCCTAAGTGTATACGTATAATTGGAGATCACCAATGTGGACTTAGAAGAAAAGGATCCACGTTGGACCAGATTTTCGCCTTGAGACAATGAAGCTTATGCGCGAACAAATGTCTGAGTGACATTTTCAAATAAAAAAAATCACGAGTTCATTTTTATACGGTATATAACAAGGAAAATATAAGGCATAAAATATTCATACTTTGCATTAAGACATGTTAGACTAAAAGTCCGCTTTTGCACAAAGTATGAATATTTTATGCTTCATATTTTTCCTGTTATATATAAAATTGTATTCGTGATTTTTTTATTTGAAAATGTCACTTTAGACGTTTGTTTGCGCATAAGTTTCAAATCTTGGTGAAGAAATGGGAATACAGTGGGACGGTTCACCAGCTATTTATTGATGTTAAGAAGGCTTATGATTCTATTAAAAGGAAAAAGCTCTACAGTATCCTGGTACAATTTGGAATTCCGAAGAAGCTTGTTCAACTAGTGAAGATGTGGGTCAGCGACCCCATAAGCAGAGTACGGGTAGGAAATGTCAGATAGTTTCAAGATTCGCAACGGATTGAAACAAGGTGTTGCCTTGTCAGCACTACTGTTTAACTTTGCTTTAGAATATGCGATTTTAAAAATAAAAGAGGACTAAAAGGGACTAACGTTGAATGGCTTGATCAACTGTTCGTTTACGCGGATAATGTAGATTTAATGTAGTCTAGATCAAACTGAAAATCCTGTCGGAATCCTTGGTTCAAATACAAGGAAATCTTTTAAAATTATGCTTTGTTCTTCTGGTTACCGGGTATACATTAGGTCAGGCCGGGTCCGAAACCTATACACGGTGGCCAGGTCCAAAAGTTTACCCGAATGACCCAATTGATTTGGTGGCCTGTTCCAGCTGTGCTACGTAGAGACGCAGCCAGCAGGAGTGAGCAGGTGGTTTACGTCTCTAAGAACTAAGCAATAATGTGGAGGTTGAGTGAGCACTAAAAGTTCTCAAATCGACCATCTTCACAGATGCTTTCCTTGGTTGCGCGTTATCTCACCAGATGATGGAATTGTACCTTTCTTAAGGCCAGGATTGATTTCTTCTCACATTCCTCACCTTACCTGAGTACACGGCGCGCTACAATTAAACGCATTAGACAACAAGTTTGTATATTAAACCATATAAAATAGACATTTTAAACGACAAAAATATTAATCATTCCATCAAATAGACAGCGCTCTTCTCATGTTTGGAATACAATTTTTATTTATGGCTGTTTTTCATCTCAGGCTCAGGCCGGAAGAGGGTAGGGGAAAGTATGTTAGAAGGTAGTCGGTCAGGGTCTAGTTCGTAGGTACCATTCCGGCATTTGTCTGGCGTAACTGAGAAAAACCCTGGGAAAACTTCAGTCATTCATTTTTGGAATATACTAAATGCTCTCACCAAATCAGATACCTGCAGCATCTCATTTCCGATTGCCGTCCTTTTCGTATAAAGATTATTTTGAATTCTTCATACTACCTTTACCTGTTCCCAAACAACTGATTGATCTATGTAAGTACAGTACATGTAAGATTAGAAGAGTCGTGAGAGATTGTTAACAACCTTAGAAAATCCAATATCGAGCAGCTGTAGCTGAGTTGGTAGAGTGTTGACCTCGCCTTCGGAAGTCCCGGGTTCAAATCCGGAGACACACCATCCTGACTAGGACTTTTCCAAGGTGTTCTTTTAGTCAGAGCAGGCAGATGCGGGGATGGTATCTTCAAACCTAGGCCCTGGCCGACTCTATTTCGATATTCTAATTCCCTCTCCTATACCGGCCTGAGCCGAAGGTGGAGAAAGGCTGTTAAGCTAAAGCTTCGTCGCATAGTCACCTATTTGGCAATAAATTTTGATCTTTGTACTTTGTATTAATAAATAAGATTAACACACAACCACGATCCCATAATATTTCTGCGACCAAGTAACAACAGCGATGCTGGAATGCTGGAATGTTGTAACACGATCTCAAGCTGACAAGGACTAAAATTACCCAGAACTTTTCTTTGTCGCCAATATCTCATGCAACAACATAGTTTCGGTTTTCCATCAGCTGCGATGTCAATTTGGCATCCATCAATTTTTCTCTTCGGACAGCGTGGTGCTTTAAATAACAATTAATAACCTCTCGAAGAGTTTCAATTCCATAAATAGAGAAAAGGCGTTTACAAAAGTTCATACGTAAAACTTTATGGAAATATGCTAGTATATGCACTAACGAGCAAAATATGTACGTACACCTAAAATATGTCGGTATATGCGCAATAAAATCCTCATAATTTAATTGCAAACAGACTAAATCGAATTTATAGTCATGCAGATCATCGAATCTTCATCAAAATAGAAACAGGCCTATGCAAATATGCAAAATCCGCCCTCTATTTATAAGAGACAGATTGCTTCATATGATTTGTGCTAGAGGGCAATGGCGATGCAACTAGCGAATCATTGAATTTGATAAATATCTACTACTTGAGTTATAGAAATAAAAAATACTTGATAATATCCTAATGTTTCGTTCTTGTAAGTTAAGCTTTTGATTTCGAGCATTATTGTTTTATGAAGTATGTGAGATATATTTAAATACATATATTCCCACGAAGTCAAATGAACCTAATATGTGATGAAACTAGATTTATATAAGGATATACTCGTCAACCAGTAGCGTTTAATTTGAGTTTCTTTGTGCTAACATTACAGTAGATTACACGAAAGAAATTAACGCTGACCATACTGATTGGTGATTTCCAGCGTCTTCTTAGGACCCAGACAAATGCCGAAGTGATAGTTTGAATCGAGGTTTCGGCTACTATTTTTCAAGTCACTTTCCCCATGCAATTTCGCTGTGCCTCACTGACTTTTGACTCGCTTAAGATATACATGGTCAATGCTTTAATTACCATTAATATAAGAGAAGATAATGAAATCAAATAAGTGATTCTAATTTGAGTTTATTTATGATCTTTAGACATCTATGGTTCAGACCAGGATAGGGTAGGGAAAAGGATGCACGAAAGAATAGGTCAGAGCCTAAGTTGAAGGTATTATCCCGTCATTTGCGTAGTGTAACTGAGGAAAATCCTGCGAAAATCCTCATTTAGGTTAGCCGGACGCTCTATCGTACACAGGACTTCCCGAATGGGAAGCGAACGCTCTACCAATTGAGCAGCAACCGCTCGATAAAAAACGGATATTTTTTCCACGTATGAATTTATGTCAACCAATATCACAGATTGATATCGCTTGAAGCTTTCTAAGTGTTATGTCGGAAAGAATGGACACTAAATGTATAGTTAGTATAGATCGGCCTCAGTGAAAATCGACTAAAGGCCTTAAAGTTCAAATTCAAACTTCTTAGCGTAAACTTACAGAGGGCCCAATAACAACATAGTGAAATACAAAGAAACTATAGTAAATAGATACCAAAAGGCATTGACAACCATCTGCACCTTGGAATGGATACTGTTTGTATAGGTGAAGAAATCGAGAAGAAAACAGCGTAAATCTGATTGGGATATATCCAATTCCACAAAAGCGAATATATTGTCAAAATAACGTGCGGAAAAGTTATGGTGTTATCAGATACACAACGTGTAAATGAAGGTTATGGAATTCTAATCTGAAGTTAGTTTCTCCTTAAATACTTTCGTTTAGACGCTATCATGCGGGCGAACAGAAGGACAGACAGACATAATGGAAATAACAACGAATCAAAATTTTATTTTAGGCCTGCTAAAAAAAATGAATCAAAATTCGTGAATGAACTGGCTCTCTCTGCTTTTATTAAAACGAAATATGTAGTGTCATTTTAAAAATAAAGAAATTCACAACTTTGCCGCGAGGAAGCCTGGATTGAATAAATAATTTCACATAAGCATAACAACATTTCTCTCTTGAGAAAACTCCCTTGCGGAATCACACAAAATCCCATCCACACCTACAACAGCTCTCTTGGGGAAAGAAAACTAATTTCCTAGCTATACACAGAGAGAAATTTCCACTTTACAAAAGGACCAGAAACTGAAACTAGACAGTTAGATTTTAATAAAAAGAAAGAAAAAAATTATATGAAATGGTAGTGGGAGAGCAAAATTTACAAACTTTCTTTCCCTGTTGAGACACCCACGCACAAACACAAATTCCACAGTGTGAGAATTGTATCACAGATTTAATTCATACAGAAAACACACAAGAGAGAAAATAAAGTTGAGAGTAGGATGTTAGTTTCCTCTGATTTCTTTTTCAAAACATATCACCGGGTATTCAGGGTAGATTTTGAGTCCGTTTAGGTCTTCTGTCATTCTTTTTTATATTCGCTTGTTTTTTCACTTTTTATTAATCCTACTTCTTTGTGTGGGTACATTGACCATAGTGCTTTAGATTTCAATTTTGGGGCAGCGGTGGCTCAATGGTAGACCGCTCACCTCTGGTGTTTGTGTCGTCGGTTCCATCTCAGCTCATGCCATGTTTAACATTTATCATGATGGACAAACAATGTGTGCTTGGGTTTTCTCGGGGTTCTCCCGTTTCATCCCACCTTCTTCATTCTACCAATTCACCTATCACCATCCATCCGGTCTGAGCCAAAGGTGCGTAATGACCTTAAAATTATTTTTCAAAAAAATCAGATTTCATTTTAAACCATATTAGGTGATTTTCATCGGATTTAGGGCATAGACAAACAACAATTGATTTAGCCTCGCAGAGATGTTTGCATCATAACTCTGCTTCTGGGTAGATCATCAACCATCATTAATAAAATAATTTTATCACTTTCTTTCTGACTATTATATTTAAAGATATTCTATAATTTTATCAGCACAGAAACCCCTTCGGGGTAAAGGGAAGAGCGATGCAAGAATTCCACTCACAAAAGAAGTTATATCAATTTTACGAGTGACTTCCTCTGTGTCAATATGGCAATTGTAATAAAATTAAGATAATTAGTATCCTCCCTTCCGCCATAGTGACACAAAGAAATTAACTCGCAAAATGGATATCACTTTTGTTAGTAAAATTCTTGCGTCACTCTTCCCTTTACCCCGAAGGGTTTTTTTATACTGATATCACTTATTTTGTAAGGCTGCCTATTAAAAAAAAAGTGTATAGTCTTCATACAAAATATTTATTTTGGACCATGGTAGGCTCCGTATCTCGAAAACTTAACTCCTATTAAGAAATAAGCATTTTTTATCCCAAAAAGGACCCGCAATTAACCTCCAAAACCCCTGTTACCAACCATTTGGGACTAAAGTAATAATACAGACAGAGTGACAAACAAACCTTTCGATTATCTGTGAAAATTCTGTGATTCGGCTAAAAAAAATCATAACTTTTGAGCCCCTTCAACGATTTTGACGTGTGATACACCGTTTGAAAAATATTGAAGCGTAGATTACGATTCCGCAAGATGCAGCTGCCTGCCTATATGGTCTGGGGTCAGTGCTATCATCAGAAATATGAAATTCGCCCTAGGGGGTCCCTGGAAGGTCCTACCGACTCATTTTTGTTCTGTGTCTTAGTATGGCAAAGAGATTTCAAATACAAGTACAAGAATCAAAATCGGACTTATAGTTCACTAGATCCGAAATTAGCTGTATATATGTGAGTGCCGCTAACAGACTCGTTTGTCAGCGTCACTCGAAGACCTGCCGTTCTTCATGATCTACTAGAGGCACAAACGATCCGATAATAAATGTTAAAATTAAATTTCCTTTTACACGTAATTTTCTTTATCTTCTTTGAAATAACTATAAAGTTAGGTATATGCTACACCGAGGGAATTCAGGAATGAATCGCGTCATTTTTAGGTTTATTAAAATGTTCATTTTAGAATGAGAAGAGTGATGTGAATGTAACGGTTTTGATAGCGCTATGCTGCTGCCAGCTTGTAGGCAAGTGAAAAACTGTTTTAGGATTTTCGTGACTTTCGAGCTGGAAAGAGCATTTTTCACGTGTAATGTATACTTCCTTGCCCTAGAACACAGGAATTAAATTCTAATCCGATCGGTGGGAGGGTTCTCATCCAAATATCGTTTCTAAGAAGTGCATCCAATCCTAGTCGAGTCATTCCACATCAAACGATCCAATACTGATTACACCACTATTTTAGAAAAATCTTATTTTTTGTACAGTAGCTGAGTTCCTACATGTCTGAGGGTATCAGAACAACTTAAAAAAAAGGTTACGTCCTAATTTCTACCAGGGCGACCATGTTTCCAAAAATGGCGGATGGCGTTTTTTGCTCCCCTTGATATGTACAGAAAACTGAATATACATATATTAAAGAAAGAAAACAGAAGAGCTAGAGAGCTGAAACTAAACTCATTGTGTAGTTCCAGAATGTACTTTGAAAATGTGGATTCACCTCTTCTCAAAATGATTTTTTTCATTTCCAAAATGAGCCTGAAACATGAATACACCTTTGACAGCACTGTGCTGCCTACCTCCCAGACAGCACACGGACATTCAATGGATGTACGGTCTCCTGCATTAATAAGTGGAGGTTGGAGTTATAAAAACTAATATTTTTTTCCTCCAGGAGAATTGTTTCACTGTACGCCTAATAGTTAGACAACTAACATGACAGTAGAAATATGCGCCAAAACATGGCATGCCAGGATAATCCTCCATTTGGAGAAAGAAAGAATTGATTCGTTCAGCATCATTTAGAAAAACACAAGGTAGATAAACAGAAATTCCAATCATGTTAATTTCTAAGAGATAGGAATTAATGCAAAGAAAGGAAAACATTAATATGGATATCATGCAGGAATCGTTATTATTCAATGTTGTTACGGTCTCCGTTTGTCGTTTGTTTATTAAACTATTTATTCTGTAAAGGTTCTTCTTATTTATTAATCTCAGGGTTGATGAATATTTCCGTGAGTCCCTTGATCTGATGATTCAGTTCTTAATGCTCCCGTAGTGTAGTTAGGGTGCCCCACTACTGGAATTTGCCTACGGAGTTGGGGCTACGACTAACCATCGTAGTACAAACTAACAGGAGTCAATTCTGATGTTACACCAAAAAGAGCTTGCAGCCACAATACGGTGCAACATCAATGTTAGATAAATAAAAGAAAGGTAAATATAAGAGGGTTTATTTCATCACATACATTTCCTCCTCTGCTGCGTGTAACGCCTATTGGGTATACACGTCCGCTATACAACAATCTTACTACACACGGGCATATTTAACATTCAATTAAACGTTAATTCTTTATAGAAACTTGAACATGTGATAATTATTTCTTTTTAATTATAATTATAATCTTTTATAACTTTAAAAATTGTTCAAACAGCATCAATTAATAAAGTGGCCCACTTCGCTACTTCAGCATTTAACCTGCTGCCATCTATCGTACACATTTTCAACATATCATGAGCATATGCCCATATCAATGTAACAAAACATAATTTGTTCAAACACACACACGCAGAGAGAGGGAGAAAAAGAGAGAAAGCTTGGCAGAAAGACGGAGAAAGAGCGAAAAAAGATGTTGAAAAGAAGGAAAGAGAGAAAGGAAAATAGCGAAAGATATGGAAATAAATGAAATTTAAACGCTTATGGATACACAGTCTGCGTCTTCTCCCTCTGACCCCTTTCTCTGTCTTGTGTGTTTCTTCCTTTATGAGACAAATCTCTTCAGTAGCAATCGTGAACATCATTTACAGCGTTTAATACCTTCAAGAAAATAATTGGAAACCCAGGCGTGGAATAGAAACAAGGACCTTGAGAATGGGAATCTGACATGGTAACCACTTAGCTACACAGACCATAATAAATGTGTTGTTAAATGAGGCATTAAACTCGTTACTGTCAGCGAGTTACCTTCGGTTCCATTTAAAGTTTGAATTTTATTTACGGCCTTTAGACATCTGGGGTTCAGTCTTCCTTGACACTATAAAAACATTTTGATCTGTAGTTCAAGATCAAGCATGAATTAATCCACAATCTTGAAAACTTACTGTTGCACCAACATATCTCGGATTAATCCAGGATTTTAAAAAAAAATAATTAAAAAAGGATTTTATAAAGCAGGCTTTATTAAGATGGACTAAAAATTAAAAATAATAAGTTTAATTAATCTTATGAATCGGAAAATAAACGCGTGGGTGCTCTTGCTTACCTTATCACAAAAGCATAATATCTAAAAGCACCGCTTTTATTTTCCGATTCGTAACATTAATTCAATTTATCATTTTACATGTTTTTATTAACTCGCTTTCTTGTCTGTCTGTTCGGTACAAATTTTGCAAATCGATTTTAAACCAACTTCCCGATGAGATAGAGACTTGAAACTTTAAACATATTTCAGAACTTGATGACAATACAATATTAACTTATGACATTTTGAAAAAGTCGCCATCTTTAATCCAAAATGTCCGCAAAACTCACTGTTCCATAGAATACACAGCCTAAACGGCTCTAGCAATAGAAACAAAATTTGGTATAAGGGTACAAACATAATAGGTTACGAAAACATTACCAAACGTTTCCAACGACGCCATCTTTGATACAAAATGGTGGACACAAAAATTCATTTTTTACACCGTTTGAGCTAGAGATACGAAATTTAGAACCAAGGTGTATCATAAGAAGTAGTTCAGGAAAATATTACTGCATTTTGAAAAAGTCGCCATCTAGGATTCAAAATCGTCTCCCAAATATCATTTTCCACACCATTCGAGCTAGAGAAATGAAATTTTAAATGAAGGTGTACCATCACGAGTAAGTCACAATAATATAACAAATCGTTAAAAATATCGCCATATTTAGTCCAAAATGGCCGCCAAAAAATTTTTCAAACCACTAAATGTAGAGAAACAAAACTCGGTATATGACCAAGAGTTGGTTACAAAAAAAGGTTAAAAAAGGATTTTAGAAAACCACGTTTTTTTTAAGATGGACTAAAACGTAAAAAATAATAAATTGAATTAATCCACGGAAAATAAAAGCGTGCGTGCTCTTAGATATTATGATTTTATGATAAAGTAAGCAAGAGCACCCATGCTTCTATTTTCCGATTCACAAGATTAATTCAATTTATTATTATTTTTTTTACTTTTTAGTCAATGTTAAAAAACGTGTTTCTTAAAAATCCTTTAATTGTTATTTTTTTTACTTTTTAGTCCATCTTAAAAATGCATTTATTTTTAAAAATCAATTTTTAATTATTATTTTTTCTAAACCAGTTGCGACAATACACCTTTATACCAAATTTCGTATCTTTAGATGTAACGGTGCAGAAAATAGATTTTTGGGTCCGCAATTTTGCATCTAAGATGGCGTCCTTGAATAAATCTCATAATATTTTCTTAACCTTATTGTGATAATGTACCTTTATACCAAATTTCGGGTTTCTAGCCCCAGCGGTTTTAGCTGTGTATTCTATACAACAATGGGTTTGGCGGCCATTTTGAATCCAAGATGGAGACTTTTTAACATTTTGTAAGTTAGTTTTGCATTGTCATCCAGTTCTGAAATATGTATAAAGTTTCAAGTCTCTAGCTCATCGGAAAGTTAGTTTAGAATCAATTGAAAAATGTGTACCGGACAGACAGACAAGAAAGCGAGTTAAGAAAAACGTGTTAAAAGTGATTTCGTAAATCTACGAAACAAGTCCTAGTTCTTGCGCACCACTAATATACGTGCAAATGACATCCCGTAGTATTGTTACGTATCACACGTGCAGTGTAAATAGAACTTCGAAATCCCCATTTGAAAGCTCTGACCGCGGGTAAGTGGATAATGCGTAGGCTCGTTGAGTGAAAGAACCCGGGTTCAAATCTCGGCGGAAACAAATGATTTTTTGTGTTTTCCTTTCAAAATACATTTATATATGTTCATATTTGTTATTAATAATAGCTTTCTTGCATCTTTCGTAGATTATCTTAAATTAATGACCATGGGTTAGTGGAAATTCGGTAAGGTTAGGTGCCGTCATGTAACTTTACACTTTCGTTTCTATCTTTTGACAGTGTGGATTACTGCCCCGACCGGGACGCTGATAACTTCTCCAAACTAATTTTGTCATTTCTAGGAGTAGATGACATGCAAAGCTAGACGTCACGAGATGACTGTAAATACAGCACCGAGACCACAGCTGACAGCTGGCTAGCGTAGCATGATGGCAGGACGCTGTCTTACGAAATAAAAAATCTGGGTTCGATCCCCGGCCGGGGACAGGATTTTCTTCTTTCATCTCTATTTACATCAGAGACTGCATACGTTTCAATAAATAGTTTCGACGATAAATGAGATTTTTATTTAGAGCATCATACAAACATCTCTCTCTCTCTCTCTCTAATGGAACGAAACTTGAACTTCGCTGTTTTTATTGATAATATTGGTAATTAATTGAAATGCGAAGAACGAACAGAAAGGAGTTTTAAACTATAAGCTACAGGAAAAGCACTGCAGGATGTTTACTAAAGTATGTAATTCACCAAGAATATTTTTAATAGAAGGTATTCTAAATTTCACTAATATTACTTAAAAGTGGCTGACTTCATATGTATAATAAATCGAGTTCGATAATTAAGTGAATAATTGAACAAAGTTTTTATCTATCTATATCTGTCTGTCTCTCTGAATGGTTGACCGACAGTGCTGGATTAAGGGATTTGGGGGCCCCGGGCTATTGATTCTGTTAAGGCCCCATCTACCTGTCTCCTGTGCAGGGTCGTCTTAACGTCATTGTTGTCCCTTGGACAAAGCAGTTTACTCGAGCACAGACACTCATGGAAACGGTAAATAAATATTAGATCGTTAGCAAAATTCATTATCTGTAAAATAAACATGCATTTGTTTTCAAAAAAATTACCTAATGTTACCTAATGTTATTAGAATAAAAAATAAATCGTAAGTTTCGCCACAAGCAGCTACACAAACCTCAATACTGTCTGGGTTTTATTTTTAAAATTCGAACCCGATTATATATATATATATATATATATATAT
>JAGDQP010002840.1:55259-73769 GCA_022664845.1 Lepisma saccharinum
ATATATATATATATATATATATATATATATATATATATATATATATATATATATTAACGGATAGCTTACACTATTGTGCTGTGTTTCACTTATTATTTGGTATGTCATTCAGTCGTCTATACCTCAGTGGTTTCTTGGTGCGTGTAAGTCGCGAGCAATAGCGATAAAATAACGTTTGACACAACCGATACTATAGTAATAATAAAACCATTTAATACATTTATTGTAGGGTAAGTAAACTGGGGGATTGGTATTGATAGGTTTGCAGCCAAATCGTTTAATTTTTTGTTGAAGCCGGAAATGTCAAAATCGTCTTTTAAAGCTGTGACAATGTCATTCGAATACGAAAGATTGAGCGGTAGATAATGGATCATTACATTCAGGGTATGTTTTGATTCTAAAACCAAATTCTCAAAGATGATATTTTCATATTCTGCATATGGTAAAAATCTAGAAATGTTTCCTGCAGAAGGAAATATTTTAGAAATTAATCTATGTTCCCTATCTCTAAATGATACGTGTCCTAGTATTTCATTATTATTATTCCCGATGGGGTATATCTATACACAATCGGTGGGATTACTTTGATAATTTCCGCATGGCAGTTGGAAGTAGTCGTGTTTTTTAATAATGCGTTAAGACAGTTTGATTTAGAGGTGAGTGAGGTGTATAAATTATCGTATGTGAAGAGTAACTTCTTGGTGACACGCATCCGCATCTAATTCATAGAAGCTTTGTGTGTTTATAGACGAATTTTATGAGAATATATTTCAAAGTTTTCCTTGGGTAATTGTTCCTAAATTAAAGATTCTGTAGACTGGCACCAAATCGTACTGCCAGTCGTATGATCGGAATTTGTTGACTCCAGAGAATTATACTGTAGAAGAGTGGGCGTAGTTAATGAATTAAATAAAGCTGTATTCTGAGTGTAAATTGTTGTTTTCAAAATTGGGCGATTGTGTATAAAGTACTGTGCCTGAGAGAATTCTAAAGGACATTTGATTATTAAGAACATCCGAAGTTGAGTGCATTATTTCCTGGAGGGTCGAAAATTGAAAAAAATAATGCGGAAGTTTTCTGTTGGAATATAGCTAAAGCACAATAATATCTCTGTGTTTCATTTCAAAATTTATTTGACTTTTTTCCTGTGGGGCCTCCTTTCTTTGGTGGCCTCCTTAAAGAATCTAAAATTAAATTTTACTTTTGGATTTTCGGAAACTTTGGCTGAAGGTGTAAGATATTGGAAAGAAGTCGGATAGAACCTATTCGTATGGTAACGTTCCCGTATATTTCTGTTAGGACTTAGAAAAAGGCCTGCAGATAGACTGTTTAATTCGATACAAAGCTATCGAATTGGGCAGTTTATTTGCAGGCCTTTTCCTGAGTCCTAACAGACAAATACCAGGATGTTGCTTTATGAATAGGTTCTATCTTACTTCTTTCCAATATCGCACACCTTTTCTCTGTTACATGTTCATCCAGAGTTGCCGAAAAGCTAAAATTATAAATCAAATTCGGATTTTTAAGGGGCCCTACCAACGAAAGAAGTCCCCACAGGTAAAAACGCCAAATAATGTTTTGTCTTCTTTTGACCTCTGAAACCAGTTCCCGTAGAGCATGAGCGCGATTTTTAGAACACTGTTATATATATGGGTCGTTTGCAAATAGATTGGCCTTTTGAGATTATAAATTAAATTAAAGAATTGCGTTTTAAAAATTGTTCTCTTTTGGAGACATATAGTTTATGAATATGCCAATCTGCTAACGAATATATATTTTTTTACATGTTTAATATGAAATTTGTATATTTTGAAAGGAAAAATGTCATATTCCTGGGTGTCCCTACGTACAAATATTACTAATAATTCTTGTGTATTTTGGTTTGTCAAATCTATTTCATAAATTAACATGCAATATTTGAAATATATTGCTATTCTTTAATTTACACAAAATGAAAGAAAAATATATTTTAAAACTAATTTCCATAACATGAAATTTTGTCCTTGAATTTTTTACATTCCCCTGGACAATGTCTTGTTCCTTTCAAGATCAAATTTCCTTCCAGTACGAGATCATCATGTTTAGTTTTTATATATTAGCACACTATTCAAACTGCCTATTGCATCCTCTATTTCTGTTTAAGTGTACGGTGATGTAAGTGTGTTGTGCTTCGTTATATTTCCAGTAATTCTTCTGGTGAGTAATTTTTGTTTGTATTTTTCATTATCCTTATAAATCTGCGTTCTTCAGTGACACAACACAGACATATTTAAAATAAGTACATAATTTCCTGTTAGAGATAAATATGGGGTATTATTATTATTATTACTATTTTATATTTCATATTTTGGAATGTATGTAGTCTTGTTCGTTGCAGCAAGAAAGCTTTTGTTTCAACAATATTTTTCAGTTTACACTGAAAGTTCACAAACAAGGGAATGAATTTGGAGCGTCGCGGACATAACCTAGCTTAAATAATGTATTTGTATTATAAATAGTAGACCTACCATTTTTTAAGCAAAAGTACTCCTAAGTGTAAACGTACATACGTTTCATAACGTCACACATATTATAACATATCAAGGTACATTTTCAAAGCCAGATGGTCATGCATAATTCTTTCTGCCCTGTCCTTTAATTGCATCGTAGTCTACTTAAATTTAAATTCTGATCAATTTAGGCTTAGTTTATTTACATTTGTTCTTTCTTAAATTTTATATATCGAGAAAAATGACGAATTTACTCTGGTTTTCTACAAGCTGAATTAGTTAAAACAATACATTGTCACCGAGACGGTACGGGTTGTATCTAGGGTGTATCGGTACGGGTTGTGTGACGGTTTTATAACATCAGTTTATAAAATACAGAAACATCGATATTGAAACATTTTGATATTCAAAATTTATCGATAATTACTATATTTTAGTTCTATATTTTAATTCGATTTGATATTTTAGTTTGATATTTCGATACATTTTGGTTTAATATTTCGGTTCGATCTTTCGCTTTAAAATGTATGTCCTATATTTTACTTCGATATTTCGGTACGATATTTCATTAAATATAGATAATCAAAAATTAAATAGAACTTTGGTGGCTCTGGTGCTTAAAGTCGTCGGTTCGATCCCTGCTTTGAGCTTTGTGGTGGACAAACACGTATGCGTGGGTTTTCTCGGGGTTCTCCCGTCTCCTTCCACTTTCTTCATACTACTAATCATCCCATCATCATTCATTCGGTCTAAGCCAAAGTTGCCTAAAGGTCTAAAATTAAATTCAAATTTTAGAAAAATCGAACTACGATATTGAATTTCAAAAATCGAACTCTATTATCGAATGCTGCAACTTTATTACTTCCTTTTTGTTCACAATCCGAAAGGCTTTTTTCTTTCTTTTTTTTCACGTTGAGGAGTGATAAAAACTTACCTCTATTGATGTTTGGAAAAATTGGAAATAATGCTATTTAAACGTAATTTTTAAGCAGTTTTTTTTTTTTTTTTTTTGGTAATCAGCGATATAAGTTTGATAACTGTAAATCATGTAGAAGCCTCTTGCTTCCAATCAGTTTATTACATTTTTTTTTATTTCAATTGAAAACAAACTGCTCACGTTTTAATACCTAGAAAATTTACGTCTGTTCCAATTTCTCCGAAACTTGCATAAATACATCTATTTACGTCAATCTAAAGTATCCTTCTTTGGTCAAGTTTTATAACTTCCTAACAACGGCCTAGCATGGTATCTCCATGGAATGAACTTGTAATCCCAATAGAAGACTTCTGAGGACGGAGGAAATATCAGTTCTGCCATCTAGCGGGAAAAAGAAGAGGTAAGAAACTCAAGGGAGTAAACTTCTGACGCACAGAGACACCTTGCTTAGTGAGTGACACTAAAAATCCCCAAAATTCCTCAACGCGTAGCCCAACTTTTTCCATCTTTTCCACTAAAATCACTGAGCCATGAACTTTCGGTCTCATATTTTTCAGCATTAAACCATCCTCTTCTACTACCACGCATCATTCTCTTCCTCTTTTTTCCTTTTTCTTCTACCAAATCGAAACGCAGCTACCATCCGTTATGTTAAACTTTCCTGTCTTCTTCCAGTCACTGCTGACATCTTGCGTTGGATCTTAGAGATAAAAATCACCATAAGTGGACACAAACATCTAGTGCGAGAAAAGCGAAGGATTTGTTTTTCCCTACTAGCGGAAAAGAAAGAAAGATGTTGGCAGTCTCTTTTGTTGAATCGCATAGGTTCAATTTCGAACTTAGGTTGTAAATATGGTATAAATCAAATAAAACCTGTGATATTGATGTTAATCAAAATGAAGTACTACAATTTTAAAAGTTGTCTTCAATCACATTGATTTATATCTAAAATTGATATATTGTAATAAGCGAGTGACTTTCCTAGTGTCCATGTGAATACTATTAAAAGTGTAATAACTAAATTAGGAAAGTAGTTGAAGAACTTACAAATTTTTACACTTATAACATTGTCTGAGGTTATAATATTCAGTCTTTTCCTGGAGGAAATAAAAGTAAGGCAGTGACTCTAAGCTTACCTAATTTAAGCACCAACTCATCCTTCCTTTCATGTGATACTGAGAAATCAGGAGAAACCATAGTCAGAATGACTATCATTTGAAATTGAATTTTTATTTATGCCATTTATTCATCTAAGGCTCAGGCCGGGATAGAGGAGGGAAAAGGATTCGGGAAGGTGTCGGCCAGGGCCTATGTTGAAGGCGCCATCCCGGCATTTGTCTGGTCTGACTGAGGAAAACTCTGGAAAACCCTCAGTCAGGATGGTCGAACCCATGACCTCCCGAACGCTAAACGCTCTACCACTAAACTACGGTGGCTCGGTAGAATGCGGATTTCAAACCACGAGGCCTTCCCATCTTTAGTTCCTAATCCACCAAATTTTGAATTTACTTGTGGCCTTACATAAATACACATGGGTATCTCCGGACAGCAAAATTCTAAACCAGATCGATCACGTATTAGTAGATAGACGAAGACACACCAACATAATGAACGTTAGGTCGTACAGAGGAGCGGAAGTTGACACCGACCATCAATTAGTGATCACAAAAGTAAGGGAAAAGTTATGCATCGCGAACAGAGAAAGCAAAGTATCAAAACAACTGAAATTCGAAGTTAAACGATTAAATAATCCGAGCATCAAAGCAGATTACCAACTCGAACTCTCAAATAGGTTCGAAATCTTAGCCGACTCGAGTAATAATAATAATAATGATATTAATAACGAAATTGATGTAAGTAAGATGTGGGAGTCTATTCGTGAAACAATAAAGAGCGCAGCGAAGGAGCGTGTATGTGAGAAGAAACAACAAAGAAACAAACCTTGGTTTATTGAAGAATGTCTTAAGCTTCATAAGAAACGAAAACAAGCAAGGCAACGATGGTTCTGTAATAAAAGCGAAGCAAATACCAACCACTACAGTAACGCGAAACGAAACGCCACACGCGGGTTCAGACACAAAAAGCGAGAATATATTATGCAGAAGATAGAGGACATAGACGAAAACAGGAAGTCAAATAACATACGAGATCTATACAAAGAGGTAAACTCGTTAAGAAAAGGTTACCAGCCGAGGTTAAGAATGATTAGAAATGAACGTGGAGATCTTCAGGCTGATCCGACTAAAATTGTTGATATGTGGAAAAGCTATTTCGACAAACTTCTTAATGAACACAACGGGGAACAAACAGAGGAATTTGGAATCCATACCGCAGAACCGTGGATTCCCGAACTTAGCAAGGTCGAGATTGAAATGTCGGTAAAGAAATTTAAAAATTTCAAATCACCAGGAATAGACAATATTCCAGCCGATAATTAAAGCAGGAGGAACGGCACTAATAAAGGAACTACATAAATTGATCAGTGCTATATGGAGAAAGGAGGAGTTCCCAAAGGAATGGAAAACCTCAATAATAGTTCCGATTTACAAAAAAGGCGATAAATCGGACTGTAATAATTACCGAGGAATCTCGTTACTTCCAACCTGTTACAAGATATTAAATAATATTCTGTTAACACGCCTAAGTGTATATGTAGATGAAATAATTGGATATCGCCATTGTGGATTTAAAGGAAATAGATCCACGTTGGACTAGATGTTTGCCTTGAGACAAATTTTGGAGAAGGAATGGGAATACAATGGGACTGTTCATCAGATATTCATTGATTTTAAGAAAGCATATGGTTCCAAAAGGGAAAATTTAAACAGTATCCTGATACGATTTGGAATTCCAAAAAATATGGTTCAAATAGTGAAGATGTGTCTCAGCGGCCCCATAAGCAGAGTACGGATAAGTAATAATATGTCAGATAGTTTCCAGATTCGCAGCGGTTTGGAACAAGGCGATGCCTTATCAACACTACTTTTTAACTTTGTATTAGAATATGAGATTTTAAAAATTAAAGGAGACAAAAAGGGACTATCATTGAATGGTTTGAATCAACTGTTGATATACGCGGATGATGTAGATTTAATAGGGGACGAAAAAGATGCACTACAAAGCAACATCGATGTCTTAGTAGAAGCGTGCGATGAGATAGGTCTACAGGTAAACATAGATAAAACAAAATACATGATAACAAGCCGAAACACAGGGAATGAAGAAAACAAAAATATCAGAACTAGAGATGATTTCATATAGAAAGTAAACAAATTTAAATACTTGGGAGCATACGTAACAAGCAAAAATGAGGTCTCGGAAAAAAATAAAAAGTCGTGTAGTATCGGGAAACGCATGTTTCTATTCAGTCCAGAAACTTCTAACATCGTAATTAATATCAAGAAAGTTAAAATTGAAAATATACAGAACGGTTATTCTGCTGGTGATACTCTACGGTTGCGAAAGTTGGAGTACGACCCTAGCAGATGAACATAAATTACGTGTATTTGAAAATAAGGTTTTGAAAAAGATATGCAGACCGAAACGGGACGAGATGACTTAAGAGTGGAGGAGACTGCATAATGAAGAACTCCAGGGACTGTACGATTCACCAGATGTTGTAAAAATAATGAAATTCCGAAGTCTAAAGTGGGCAGGTCATGAAGCTCGGATGGGGAAAAAACTAAGATTACATTCTATCCTGGTTGGAAGACCGGATTAAAGGGGGCCATTGGGAAGACCGAGACGTCGTTGGGAGGACAATATTAGAAGAAATTTTCGATAAATAGGTGTTCGTAATGAAAACTGGCTTAATGTTGCCCAGGATAGAATCCAATGGCGAACGTTTGTTACTGCGTTGATGAACTTGCGAGTTCCACAAGCCATAGGGTTAGTTAGTTAGGCGTCTACTTGTGGCCTTTAGCCATCTGTGGCTCAGGATGGAATATCGTAGGGGAAATGGTGAAGGAAGGAGCCTGCCAAGGCATAAGTTGAAAATATCATCTCGGAATTTGCCTGGTGTGATTGATGAAAAAAAACAAGGAAAACGTCAGTCAGGATAGTCGATTGCTGGTATCAAAATCAGGAGCTCAGATGTAGTAGTTCTTTATTTAAAAATACACACAAGCTAATGAAGAAAATAAATAAACTGTTACAATTGATACTGAAAAACTAATAAGTTTATTTTTATACATAATATGAAATATGTTACATAAAATGTTCATTGTTTGTACAAGGGCATATTTTAATGTGGCTTTATAATATGATGTATGCATATTATGAGTCACATCTTCCCTTATATTTTGTGTTATATACAACATGAACTTGATTTCTCATAAATTTAAATTAATTTTAATCTTTATCTTATGACCTTGATTTTTTTGAAAAAGCAGTGTCACTTGCACTTCATTACTTCTTAATTAAAATTATTTTTCTTGAGGAAAGGTTTGTACTTAAAATGTGTTTAGCAGTGTCAAAGAGTATGTTTCACTAAGTAACAAATATATAAACCAGCAAACCCATAAGTAATTAACACAAGAAATAACTTTAATTAAGATAAATGAAACTTTCTAATTCTAAAAGCCAATGTGCACTTAAACAAGAAATTGTTACCACGAGGTGGGAAAACTTGCATTTGTTCTTAAAACAAATAGTGGTATAATGGGTAACTGTGTAAATATAAAGACATCACTATTATAAAAAGTAGTATAAATATAAACATCAGGACTACTACAAGAAGGGTATGAAACCACTTGGTTTCTTGTATAGATTCACTGAAGAAATTCAAACTCTTTCTTCTCTCAGTTTGTTTTTCAAAGCCAGTGGCGTAACTTAGGGGCCCGCAATGCGGCGTGTGGGGCTTCGGTTCAAAAGGGCCTACTGACTAAGCTTAGTTTCGAAGTCCAGTAACTTACCTTTTTTATATTATAATTTAGTTATTTTTATTTCCGACATAAGTGTATACCAAGTCAATAATTTGAAATATATTCGATCAATTCAAATACGTATTTTATTTATTTACTTTGTCTCAAACACTCTATAAAATCCTAAGTTTTTGGACATGCCAAAGAATAGCCAATGAGAGTTGTCGGCCAGGATCAATGACTTGGGTAGAGGGTGGGCTTGCTAAACCAAGCAATATTTCACCCAAGTTGTCATCTGGCATCTTCACTTCAGCATTTTTATTGAATCCAGCATCTTTTAACCTTCCACTTTCTTTGATTAGCTCAAGAGCTCTTTCATCATGGGTAGATTTTAAAGAAAATAGTGGAAAAAAAGAATTGATAACACAGAAGGTAATAAAGTCATAAAACTTACGGTTTCCCTCCGTCTCCAAATTCTTCCGTCCTTTCGGTTGAAAACAAGAGGGGCTCTTGTCTGACACTGACAAACAAGCTTCAAGTTTTCTAAATTTGAAGCTTTTTTCTTCTTTTAGTTGGTTGGTTATTTTTCCTGTTTTATTTCGGGTTCAAACTAATGCTTGGATCGTGTGTCGTCCTGAGCGGCAGTGTTTCTAATAAAATATCTCAAGTATTTACTTTCATTCGAGTTTCAACATCAAGGATGATTCACTTGTAGTATCGTGTGTTGTGTGGTGTTATCAAGTGTCTCTGTGCATCTTCTCGTGCTAATCTAGTTTTGCATTTAACTTATTGCTGCTTTTGCGTGTTCTCCATTGAGATTTTATAACAGCTCATGAGTCTCTGTTACTAGTGTAGTGGTAATGCGTGTTTAATAATGAGTACTGCAAAGTCAAAATTTTTAAGTGGTGCTCAGAAACGAAAATTAGCTCCCGAACGGGAGGAAGCTGCTAAGACGTTGTCCAAAATTTCAGCTTTCTTTAAAAGTGAGGAATCACTGGTAAGTTCAAGTAAGATCTCGTCTAGTGACGAAGGTGTGATAATATTCAAAATGTCTGTGACAATACAAAGTCGGGCGATAGTGCTTCTTGCAGCAATTTAAAAGAGAAAGATTTATTTTCCATGATATTTGTTTGAAGTAAGTTTGATGCTGTTGATGTACTCTCATATGTTTGTTTTTTTTCGAAACTACTTTATGCGTTTATGTGCAGTCAATTTCTTTGCTAATTGAAGGGTGGAATTGCCAGACGTTCTAAGTGCCAAAGGTGGAATTTTACAGAAGCAGAAAACTGAATAGATTTAGCTTAACATAACATATGCTTTCCAACATATGAATGTGATTGTTTTCGCCTCTTCCTCATTGATCTGGCACTTGAAACAAGGATGGGAACATGCGGATAAGCACATCGAACAAGTTTGTGGGCAAAAGTATTTTTAATGGCACGAAGAACGTTTGGCGTTTCCACTCTTCAACGTTTTTTGAACACTTCTCTTTCCCCGCCTTGTGTTTTCCGTAAGGAAGCAATGCCGCGATGATTCCAAATGTTAGAAATGAGATAGTTTGTGCCCTTGTTTTCCGGATTTTATTTAGTTTGACTGTGAATATTATTAAAATAGAAGTTACCTTGAAAGCGTAGATTACTCCTTTAATATTGAGAGAAAAGAAAGAGGACAAGGAATGTTGAAATGCGTTTTTGTGGTGAATGAATGAAATTTTATACGGCAAGCTCACGGGACTTTAAACCACAGCTAATTTAGGGCGGGAATTTCATTGTTAGGCTATGTTAGATTTTCAAATAAATAAACTTTAAGTCTTAGCCTGTTCATTTACATACTAAGAAGACCATGCAGTTTCTTGTGCAGTGGTACGCTGAATTACATATTATATACACACCAAGAAATTTTAAAACAGATTTATGAGCGTCATTATTTTTAATAAACATATGTTATCTTCGATAAATCTTCGGTATTCGCATTAACGTATCATAGGTGTTAGAACGTGGAACAGAGGAGTCCTATATGTTATTCTGGTTTGTAGCGGTAGTGCCTCACACGTCCTTAGTTACACTACTGTTCAAAGCTTTCGTTTCACCTAAATTGGAATACTGCTCTCCTATTTGAAATATGGTTTCTTCTACTCACTTGACACTCCTTAATTCTGTCTCAAGTTTCTTCACTGCCATTGTTTTAAATACAGAGTTACTACAACTATTTCCTTAAGTAACAACGAACTTCTGAAAGTTTTAAATATTCAAACACCCTCTACAAGACGAAATATGATAGACATGTTATTTCTATTCAAAATATCTAATGGTCTGAATTACTGCTTTCAGAGCTCAACTTTCGTATACCTATTCATCCTATACGTAATAGGACCAGGACCATCTTGTAATTGATTTTTAACTCAGTTTCATCATCCGATTTCTTTAAAATTTTGTGAATTTGCTTGCTTCCGATGACAATACAATATTTAATCATTAGATATACGACAGAATAATCCAGTTAACTGTAATTTGCAACGATGTTGCGTTTTGACTGGTTACAGAACACTTTAGGATTTGGGTGTGCGAAGCTCTTAATATAGAAAAAAATAAATTAAGAAAGGATTTTTTAAAAAAACACGCTTTTTTTAAAAAAAAACAAAGAAAAATGGACTAAAAAGTAAAGAATAATAAATTTTTGAATCGGAAAATAAAAGTGTGCGTGCCTTTGCTTACCTTGTAATAAAATAATAATATCTAAGAGCACCCACGCTTTTATTTTCCAATTCATACATTTATTATTCTTTACTTTTTATTCCATTTTTCTTTGCTTAAAAAAACGTGTTTCTTTTATCCTTTTATATTTTATTTTAATTCTATGCACTCTTAGTATATTAGTGAAATTTTACTCTACGTAATTTTTCTCATGGTCTTGTAATACTACAGGCTTGCAGTACTGAATAGGCACTTTTGTAATAGTACGGTGTTATTGTAACATCAATATTGTCGTCTTTTTATAAATCCCAGATCATCAATGCTTTTTGCTGTTCATGATATCTAAACCTAATTATTCAAAAATAATGGAAATAAACCTACGGGAATTTAAAATATTTTGAAAAGTAGTTATTCCAGTCTTATTAGCATATTGTGATTAATATTCTGTTTCAAACTGTCATGTGTTTATACGTTGGTCGATTTTAATAATACCTACAAAAGAATAATAACAGTATGAAATTTCTCATTTGAAACGTGTTAATTTTGTTCCTTTAAACTTTTCGTTTATGGGTTGAACGATTTACTGTGGTCTAAGCTTGTTACGTCTGATGGATGATATTCCTCTCTGACTACTCTTCAGCGGACAGCGACAATACTATTAGTTCTAATACTATTCCTGCGTTTGTGATATAACAGAGAAAATATCTAAAAAAAAAAACTGCACTCTTCCCTTCTGTTTTCAATATTGCCTCTTCATCTAGTGAGTAAGGATTTCCTGCAGAATTTTGAGGAATATAAAATTGTTAGTAGTCGGCTTCCCTCTTTGTCTAGGTGAGGGAGGAAATCCTTTCCGGTAGTGTGAAATCTATTTTGAGGTAAATCAAAATTGTTCACCCTACTCCTCTAAGTACACAAGCATATTTTTAGGAATATGTGGTGGACATCGCAGTCTTGTCCTTCCTACTCATTCTGGTGAGCAGCGACGTATTTAGAGGGTTTGTCCAGGAGTTCCGGACCCGCCCTCAATTCAGAGTTTTAGGCAGAATTAGTATAACTTTAGGCGTAGTTATACATATTTAATATACATTTCGTGCCCACACACACCATGGACCCCCCAAAACTAACTTCTGAATACATGCTTACTGGGGAGTGAAGTCTTTTGAAGGGAGTATAGGGCCATTTCAGCAGTCTTGTCCTTCCAATCTCAACACAAGATTGATTTAGAAGAATATGGATCTCTTTCGGTAAGCACAAAATCTGATTTGCCCCCCACTAGTTTTTTTGAACAAGGATTTCCGAGAAAGGAAACTTGATAATGAAGTGGTACGTCGGGAGCCTTGTCCTCCCTACTCTTGAGCAAACATACTGTCCTTCTGGTGAGCAACCTGCTCTAAAATATTTGACGAATCTATAGTCTCCCCTGGTTGTCTCGCGGTCTAAGGCGTTAGCGCAGCGTCTACCAGCATTTGGATGCGAATATCGATTGGGAAATTTGTTATTACTTATGATGTAAAGTCTTAGAATTTGACGTAGATTGCAGACCTGATCAATATTTACGAAATAGTAATTAATAATGAAGTTTCTCAAGTTTCAAGTTAATTAATTTTCAAGTTTTGAAAATAATGTCGTTTGTGAAAATTGTCTTAGAATTTGACGTTGATAGTGGAATCGTTTAGATCTAGCCACTATCTCGAAGAACCTACAGACATGGCTGATGCAAAGTAGGAAAGAAAGCGATACCTTAAAGTAACCACTTAAGTGGTAGCACAGTCTAGTACTAATTGAATAAAGAAATTAGGAAATAATAATAGAAATAGACATTATTACCCAGAAATAAGTCTATGCGCTTTCTTTAAGAAAATAATTTAAATTTCTTGTTAAGTCGAGATTTGTTTTTGAGTTTTCTACTTCTTGTTCACTATTATATATCTAAAGAGTGATCTTCTTCGGTGGATTCTTTTGTTGATATTTCGAAGATAGTAATGTTGCAATGGTGTTAGTTTCCTGTTTATCAATCTTCTGTCGAGCAGTAATGACTAAATCAGTGTTCAGTTTGTAGCGGGCGATGATTGAGATTTCCTTCTCTCTGCAGAATCTTCCCTGACTCTGCTTTCCGAAATATCACCCAAGCCTTGGATATGAACGGATAAAACAATACGGTATTCTACGTTCTGAGAAAAAATCACCCTCTCTGGAAATTGTACAAATCGGACACTGGACCAAATGACTGCAGTTCTTTACTGTGCTTCAACACAAAATTTAAGAGACGCACGCATACATCATTCTTGCTAAATTAGTTTTGTTCCTGAGACTCCATAACAAACTAATATAATTATGTGATATAAAATATCTATTTACTCCACACAATTTTTTTACAAGACCAGGTTTCTTTATTACACTTCCACACTTGAAAGAGAAACAATTTAATAACGTAAATTTTAATAAGCTCACGAGACTACAGCAAAATATTTTCTAAAAACTTGAGATAAAACATGTCGAAATACAGTACGTACCGTAATAACAAATAGAAGCGATGGCTTGGTTTTCCACTTAACAGTGACAATGTCCATCTACTGGCCATAACTAAACGTATGCAGTCTAGACAATACTTGAAGGATAACGGGAGAAAACAAAAAACTCTCATAAAACAGGTTTAATGAGAAAATCAAGTTTGAATACCTTAATCGCTTACTGTTTAACTAACTGACCAAATATTGTCTCCCATGGTCATTTATGAGTTTTAACCCTTCGTTCTTTGAGAGTTTTGTAGTTCCAATTTTCCACAACAGAATAAGCTAAAAAACACAGAATTGCTACAAACTGACATTTTGGTTTTTCTCCGACATCCTTCACATAGAAAATAGGAAAATTAGAAATGCATTACTTTGGTGATTACGTTACTACATGAAAATAAAAGTAATGTCTTGTTACAAACCAATAACGTACCTGTACACAAAATGTACTCTAAAATCTGAGTGGTTGGTGGACTTATATGCTGACAAAATGATTACTGTAGGTAACTTACCTGTCAGCAAAACGCATTGTTCAACAAAATAAAATTTTAACGAAACGTGTGTCGACAAAATGTACCTGTCGACAAAATGAGCTGTCGACGAAAAGTACCTGTCGACAAAATGAGCTGTCGACGAAATGTACCTGTCGACAAAGTGAATGAGACCGGTTCATATTATGATTGTTGCTAATGTTTACAGTGTAAAATGGTAGTACACCTGTGTCTAAAATCTTGTGTAAATAAATAAATAAAGATATATCTATACATTTTTAGCACGTTTTATTGATTGGAATCATCTGACAAATGCGGATTATTCCGATCCCTATGTACAAACAGAAATGTTCAAGATCACTGTTACCTGTCTATTACTAGAAACGTAATTATTATTAAATATATTAAGGAAAACTAAGAGAAAGGAAAATGGACAAACAATACAATGTTGAAGAGAAAATGAAGACAAGCTTTCATGTAAGTTTTCAGATTCGAAATTTTCCCCAAATGTAGCACGTTTTCCCCTTAGATCCCAAACAGGATTCGTGATACTATTCGCATCATTTGCCTTGGCATTGAATCCAATCCCTACGCTAAGCACATTGTGGATCATCTTGCAATAAGCAGAAATAACAATATCATGGCAAAGGTGAATATAGTTTTCCTGATATCTTTTTTTGTAAGACCACACCCGAACTATGTCAGCCTGATGATGCGGACCTTCAGCTGTAAAAAGCTACGTAGTCCGTTTTTTCTCGTTTTCTCTGTTCGTGGTCCATCACTTCTGTTAATCTATTCTGGTGTGTGGTGTAGGGAATCTTCTCGTAATTGCCTTCTACGTCATGCAACCTCTTAGTTCTTCAAGAATTCTCTTCATGTCTTCTTCCGTCCAACGCTTCTACGTTTCCTCTTGTACTTTACCCAGTGTAACATGTGTGATGGAATACTCTGTTTTAAGGAAACAATCACATCACCTACCCAATAAACTCGATCGAAATCACCAACATAAACCCGATCAGAATCACCCGACATTGTTACAAAACATTAAAAGCTGTTGAAAACACTTCAGTAGGAATTCAGTCATGTTTGATCTATTCACACATATAGACTTGTTTTCAAATATTTCTCTCCCATGATCATAACGCGTAACTTCTTTTTAGAGACTATTTCAGAACACTGTAACAATACAACATGGTGATTTACAAATTAAATCTCAGCATGCGGTGGTTTCTGAGATCGAAAGACTCAATGCACAAGCGTGCATCTCTCTACGGTTCCTACTTACACTCTCCAATTAAAGCCGTATAATTAGTTTACCATTTTGCAGCACTTCTTGCGACGGCAATGTTTCCGATCAGGATAACCATCCCTTCCAAATCGATCGAAAATAACTTCTCAAAAATATAATAAGTAATTGAAATTACTAATTTTGAAAATTACAAATATTTGGCTACATCTTGGTATAGGGCCTAGAAGAAAAATCGCTGGTAAAGCATTATGAGGCCAAATTCAAATAATTACTGTTAATTATCACAAACTCTAGAAAATTCAAAAGTCTTTGGTTTATGAGGACAATCTTCTTAAAGCAAGATTTCCAGATGTTTGTAATGTTGACATACTTCAATGGAAATAAACTATATATAGGAGAACGTCAATAGGGTCTACTAAGACGAAGGTTCATTACAGATATTTAGGAGTTTGTCTTTGGGAAACAACAACTGCTTACTAACTATTCAGTATTAGGTATATGTAGATTAATTGTGTGAAAAGTATATATTAGTAATTATGAGTAACTTACATTGAACGAGTATTACGGGTTTTATGTGCATTAATACAAACAACTTACGAAGTTTGGCCAGTATCATTACAGAGAAGTGTTGTGATATTGGACATCTAGCAACAGAGAGATACTCACAAATCCCAGTTTCATCATTTTATGTAGTGTTTTGTTTGAATAACTGTTAATTGTATGTGTATTTACGTAGAGATAAATTAGATAGACTCTCTTTCTAACTAACACAACCTAACGTTAACCCAATCTATGCGTAGGTAGTTACATGGATTCTTTATGTTCGCCAGTTACCACGCATATTCTCTGATATACTTGACTCTCATCCGATTATTGCAAGTTCGAATATGAATACCCACGCAAGTACATCTAAACATTTACTTCCCATTTTTCTTTGAAACTGTTAACAACGATATTAAAAAGAATTAAATAAACTGACATTTTAAATTGACTGGCATAGAGGATGGAAATTTATGATGCTTTTTCTTCTCGTTTTTCAAAGTCGTTTCCTTCCTGCCTGATTGTACCAGTGATGGAGTAATAATAGTCTATATCGATAAAAGCGAGAGTTTCGCAAATACAGTAGAATAAAAATATTAGATTCTTTAATAATAAATTGTTTAGGATAAATAGATGCAAATATGTAGGCTAGATAGCTTAATATAACAGGTATAAAGTCTGAATTTGTGTAAACACGGACAACAGTAATGTAATTCATAAGTTAATTTCTCAAGTTTGAAATTACTACGAGTTACAGTTTTCACCTAGCTAATAGGATGTCTATAGCTGTGGTAGCTTGCTCGCCGTACACGTTAGACGTCTTAAATCCGAATCCCAATTCTAGTCACTATGATTAAGGTATTGTCTTCTGGATCACACTGGTTAAATTCCGTGATGATATTTTGAATTCAGGCCAGGGTCACTATTTTCTACTTGTTTGAATTTAAATTCATTTATGGTCTTTAGGCATTTTTAGCTCAGGCCAAGTTTCTGTTTAAATAACTTATAGTGTTCTATACAATGATTGAAGCCTTAAAAATTTTAAGTGGTACACAAATAAATTTCATTTTCTCAGATTTAACTTTCAAGTAGAAACATGTATATAGAACAGAAACTTAAAGTAATTGGAAACTCTGCTTGTCTCTTGCAACATCAAAGTATATAATCCTGAGATGCTCTGGTAGTCTATCTATTCATCTGGCGTTTTCCTCTCGGGAATTATGGAGCGGGAGATTTCTGTTCACTTCCGGTACGAGGAAACGGAGCTCCGACCCTTATATCACTTAATACGTTACTCTAACTTCTATACAGAAGGCGAAGTGGAAAGACAAATAGAAAAAAAGACGCTCTATAATTTGATTTGGTGGCGTGACAAGCCAACAGGAACTAATACGGATAAACAAAGTGGAATGAGACACACTCCAGGGAGAGAAAACCTTGTGTAAGAGCGAGTTCCAGTTGTAACTCTAGTGTTTCCACTTGCTTTAAAAATGGTCTTCCTTTCAGAAAATTATACTGAGATATTTCGGCTATTTCAAAGGGACAAAATAGATCAGCAAACGAAATTTATTACTGCTTGTTATGACGGGAAATAAAGTTAATTTCAATTCAACCAACTTTATGTGATCAAAAGCATTTTCAGCGTGTGATATTCAGTTCCCGTCTGCCGTCTGTGACAACACATTATGAACAATCCGAAGCAGGTTTACTTGTTTAACAACACGCTCATATATCATTTTCAAGAACAGCAAACAAAGTTGGTCACACGATGGACCAGCACCTAGAACGGTAGAATCATATTGTCTGTAGAAAAAAAAAATATTTAGTCACCATACCCTGGCTATATTAAAAGCATAAATACCTCTTAACAGAGTCAAAACACTTTAGAAGAAACATTGTCGTTCCCACTAGGTAAACACTGTGAAGTAGTACTCACAAGTTTCAGTACATTCAATCTGAAAATATTTGAACTGCATGACTGAATTATTTTAACAGTGAAACGTCACAGACACATTAAAATTTTAATCTGAACATCGTGTCCTTGATAAGGAGACTCAAATTCAAAATAAATTATAACCAAACTAAAAATGATGTTACCCTCAATGTTTTGTAGCTTTATAAAATATAAAATATGCATGTAATTACCGTTCCCATGGTAAAGAAGATGAATTTCTCAGCACAATTTTGTACTCCCAATTTTTTAGAAGGAGTGCGAACCCAGAGGTATAGTTTTTACAGTGTAGGCATTTTTATTTTCAAATGTTCACCCATATTAAAATTTTAAGAAACCGTTTTGAACTAATCATGGTAGAATGATACACGCAAGGGATTAATCTCAAAGTTTAGCCATATTAACACGTAAATCAGTGCAGTTCCCACGATAATGGGATAAACTCAAATTCCGTGGTTATATGATGACTCAACAAGTTCCAAGAAAATTGACATAGTGATAGGCAGAGGCGGCGTTTGGGGATGGCAACTGGGGCAACCGCCCCAGGCCCCGCGCTTAGGGAGGCCCCGCGGTCCGAGTTGATATTTTTCTTACTCAATGATATAAAAGTTGATTCGTAAAAAAAAGTTTACAAATAAACTAGTTTGTATAGTTTCCATGCGAAATGCAATGTGAAATGGAAATGAATAAAGAAGCACTTGTAATTAGCAATGCAGTTTTTAAAATATATTGTACTTTCTTTAAAAACTGCATTGCTAATTACAAGTGCTTCTTTATTCATTTCC
>JAGDQP010002840.1:73869-100000 GCA_022664845.1 Lepisma saccharinum
AGTTTCCATGCGAAATGCAATGTGAAATGGAAATGAATAAAGAAGCACTTGTAATTAGCAATGCAGTTTTTAAAATATATTGTACTTTCTTTAAATAAATTATGTCGGATTTTTTTTTTTCATAAGAAACCGTTGTTCATTAAAAAAGAGAATATTTAGTAATAAATTTAGGGTTAGGAATGAAAGGAAGAAGTGAGAGGAAGCATTTAGGAAGAAGTTGCTTACTGCTTTATCGGCTTTAAATGTAACATTTCAGCGGTCAGCGATTTTTACTTGTACTTTGGCCCCGCGGGGTCATTATTGCCCTAGGCCCCGCGCTCACCTAACGCCGCCTCTGGTGATAGGCGGTATCTTTCTCAAGATTTTTGGCATGTTAAGTGGTGCTAGTTCCGCTTCTAGAGTTACTGTTTTTTTTTTATTTATCTTAATATTTTTTAGAAAATAGCGACTAATATAAAGACTCATAATTATTATCATCAAACAATGACATTATTTGATGGTAAGAAAACAACGCTGCAATCCTCAGTCTAGAGTCGCAATTCTAAATATGTTAAAATTAAGAAAATTGGTCATTCCTATGTCCCAGATTTAGGAAAAAGTATATGTTTGTATTCAATTTGCCTTTGTGGGTCAAACAGACGTATGGACTAAACCAGTCACATACCTGAGGGTCGAGGCTCCTCTGCTTGCGAGCACTCTACCCGCGGCGTGGAAGAGAACTATAGATGTCAGGACCTTTATATTATGTGCCATAACGGTATTCACCTCGGGAAACAGAAAAATATTGAAAAATTTCAGTCATAATTTCAACCGACATTTCTCAATGACAAATATTTAAAGTTAATAGTAATAAGGCTCACAAAATCCGTAAACTTCATAAATATAACAAATATGTTAATATGAATACGTCCAATGCCTTTCATTTTAACTTTCAGGTCTTCCTATTGCCCTCCTGTCCTTTCTCTGAACTTTTCTTTTGGTAACTTTTAGAATGGATTGGAATATTGTCTACAAATGACAAGAACATGAAGGCAATATTTTTTTCGCCTACACGTATTAAAAATACTTTTTCTGTCTTGTTTACATTCAGCTCTTTCTCTGCTTCAGACGTTCCTCGTATTCCGCATGCATGCCTCGTTCGCGTATGAAATCATTTGTATTTCTATTTCTCTCGCTGCTTCTAATTTTAACCAGACCTTCGTACAAAATGACAGCACTACAGGCTACGAATGCAAGTGTCATGTTCGTTGCTCTTGTCTGACGTGTAACAAGGCTCATTAGTTGCTCTTGTTGCATCTTGACAACTCCGCTGGAAACGATGCAGCCACCACATTTATTCCTCTTCATCGTTGTAATCTGTTTACTTTTCATCTTTCGTTTCCAACGTTTTCACTACTGCAATTACAAGCTTATTGTTCCACGATGGTGGTATCTAAATGGCATGAAATGTAACGTAATTATTCGCTAATTGTCTCTTTTTTAGCTTCTGGCAAGTTTTAGTTTCTTTATAGATACCTACATATATTCACTTTGAAAGTGAGGCCTTGTCATTGCATATTCAATCACGTTACAATTAATATTTTTACTTCGAATATCAATTCAGATCTTGAAATTCCCAAGTCCCGGAATTCAATACTATCGCAGATAATCATGGCTGAGGATTTCTTCAGTTTTACATGTGCCACTTGCATTTTTTTTTTCAAGGAATTAATCCTCGTGTGGCTATTCATTTAAATGGTTATTTCATTTATTTAAGTTTGTCAGCTGGCAGCCCTGATATTTTATTCAATATACACCAGTGAGACATTGAGAGTTCATTCTTGCTACATTAAGAATTCATAAATTCCTTTATAATAAAGTGAATGAAATAAAGTATTTTATTTTTCTTCCTACACATAGCAATAAAAAAATTAAAACGATAACACTATCTATACTAATCCTCTTTGCCTTGACTCTTCACCATCCTGGATTTATCATCAACGTTGCGAATATTTAGAAAATATTGACTTACAGGTCTACAGAAATTTAAGATGAAATACTTAAATAGTACTTATGCTCATGTACTTTACTCTGTTTTTGACATAACAATAGCCAAAAACTTTACGATTGTTTTTTTTTTAAGACTGAATGCATTTTTCACTAGGCCTGTTTATAAAAGCATCTGAATTTTACATAGCATGAGAACGTAGTCAAACACAGGTTGCTTTAGAATGGTTTGGTTAGGTTAATTTTCATTAGATTTGCCACATAGTGGAGGCTTTAAAAGGATAGCTTTATATTATATTTCTGCCCTAATGCGCGAAATAGATGAAAATATACGTGGGCCGATAACATATCCGAAAAGAAAGTGAACTGAATGAAAAACGAAGCATAAAGGCATTTTGAAAAGTAGTCAACAAACAACCAGGTGAATTTAAAGGTTTCAATTTAGTATTCAACAACCGAAACTTACACAACGTTTTCATGACTTGGAAAAATTTCTATAGCGAATTTAACTTACTAACCTGTAATGCTGCATTGTCGGAGGAAGGGGATAACCCACTATTTCTCTCTCTCCAAAACCTTTTAACAGTGCATATTTTTTATATTTAGTAACTTTTCGCTAAATTTACTGTCCGAAAAAGAAATAATTCACTGGTAATTTTGCATAAACTGTCACTAATTTTGCTTCACTGCGCTTAATACGCACGGAATTTCAACTTCATAATGCTGGAGAAAACCACTGTGAAGAGGGACGTCCATATCCAAAAATATATTTTCTAATTACATCGCCTACCTGGTTGAAGAAATTCGTGTATTTTGGTCGAAAGGCCTCCAGCCAACTTACCAAGGGTGTTTCATTACATAAATGTTAGGAGCACCCCATAGGCACATATAATTTAGGAAAACTGCTTTTTTCACTGGCTTAAAAATCAGGCTCCATTTATCAGGAAGATGCTATGTCAGAAGATAAGTTATCGTCTGCTTACCTCTTTCTAAGCAGAAGATAAAAACAAGAAAAATAGTTCCACCAATAGTAGAAAAATGTGAAAAAGAACTTAAAGAAAACTCATATGGATAATAATTAGAATATATCGTAGGGTAGACCGGCGCTATTTGAGTATAGTAAGAGAAAAGTCAAAATTTCCCAAAACAGACGTACTTTAGAGTTTAAATAATTATGCCATAATCTACGTACATTATTATCGTACAACATATTAAAGAATAAAGAACCTGTTAAATCATGGAAAATCTGAAAACGAATTTAAAATAAAAATGGCAGAATTCGAGACTAGTATTAATCACGGGGCTATTTGGGTTGCTCAGTGGGCTATTTGGGTCTTTCGCTGTATCAACATTGTTTACATTAATCACATTAGCGCTCATGTATATTCTTAAATTATACCCTTTTCTATATAATTTGTAAAAAACATAATAAACATTTCCCCTCAATCCAGTTTGTTTCAACCAGCGAACAAACAGCTCTTCATTAACGTAACCACTATCTGATAAGGAAACATGACAAGCCGGTGGTAGATTGTTGACGAATTATTCTCTCATACGCTGACCTTTAAAAATAACAAATAGTGGGATGTATTGTCCAACTGCGTTGCAAGAGACTATCACATTGACTTTATCGCCTCTTTCGACGCTAGTGAGAGCAACCACCTTTTTCTCTTTCTTGGCAATGACCTTGCTTGGGTTGTTGTTAAGAGGAAACCCTGTTTCATCCACGTTGTATATACGCTGTGCTTTTGTGATGGCACTAATCATCGAAGTACCAGATTTCAACAGTTGAAAAGATCACTCATTGCTTCCTTATTAATGCCCTCAGCACGAGCACTTAAAAGTCCCTCAGGCTTTCGTAATGGTAAGTTTGGATGTATTTTCATGAAACTTGAAAACCAATCTTCACCAGCAAATCCTTTATTTCTACAATGATGCGTATTTTGATTTATTATTACATATCAATGAATAGCTTTACGAATCGTTTCAGGGGTGCAGGCTAGTCCTTTTCCCGCGAGGGTAATAATTCGCAACACGAACTCTTCCTCCTGTGCTTCTGTCAGTTCTGTGGGGTGTCCTATGGCTTTCGGTTTTGCACTTTGAACTATTTCATCATTATCACCCAAGGTGAGTCTCAACCCTTCGACCTGCACTTTCCTTCGCAAAGTTTCAAATTTACATTGCAGAGCTGCGAAGCTCCCTGTAAACTCAAATCACGTTTTGTTACACTTTGGATGGTCTTCTGCATGTCTTCATTATTTCACTCGTTGTATTTATGTTTTGATTTGTATGTCCGTAACATCTAAAAAGAAAAGAAAATGTTTTGTTTTACATACATGCATCATGTAGGCTAAACCATAAATACAAAATTCAAATTCATAAATTAAATAAATTCACATAAGTTTACACCTAACTCAAATAGCCCCCATTGACTGAAATAACCCATCTGACTCAAATAAACCCATTTTTTTCGACTCAAATTACCCCGTTGTGCACTTGCTTACGTAACAACGTACTACTTTACATGAGACAGAGGAGAGCAACAAAAACGGCGTTTATAACATGCGGATGTTCTGTTTTATGCGTACGGTAATAATTTTACAAATATATGCATTTACAGAGGTTCGGCACCTTATATCATACAGTCACTATTTTACATCAGAGCAAAATATGAACTATTACAACTCACCTTGCTCAGAAAAGTGGCAAATTCACAGCAACTGATAAGAAAGTAGCAGATCAACCATATACACACCCTTCCCTTTGCCAACGAACTCACAACTGAAGGCAGGTTCACCGTACAGGTGCGCATATTGTATGCGCAGTGACATTTAATTTTTACGTTTGACCTACATAGCCCCTTGACTCAAATAGCCCCGGTCTACCCTACTAAATATTATAACTTCTTTAGAATATTATGAGGAGAAAAGATAAATAGATTAAAAAGAGAAAATGGAGAATTAAAGAGACCAGACAGAAAAGATGAGCTGATCGAATCACCAAAAATGTACTAGAAAAGCCGCGGAGTAATACTTTGCCAGCCGCCGGTAAAATCATATATATTAAAATATGATAGATAGGAAAGTAAGAGCAGAAAACAAAAGAAAGGCGTCATAGCGTAAAATAGAACACAACATGAAGTAATGCGCAACGGTGTATGCTTCATTCTTCTCCATTGTCTTCTACCTCAAAACCGATTTGTCTTTCTGTTCTATACCAGTGATTGAGCGTCTCCTTATTCTGTGTGAGTTCCGTGTACTTTCCAGAATCTACTGTAACGATGAGCTTTTCCTCGACCCATGCTTTCAAATTTGACTGTGATTGTTAAAGCTTGTGTACCGCCTGTTACAATGAATCTAATAAATGTGTGATCCTATATGTGTTTGGGTTATCATACGCAGTTGCTCCTCCATAATTCCCAGTAAGCCTTGCTTGTTCTGGTTTTCTAGATTCAGCTGTTTGGGTTGCTTCGTGTTGCCTCCATCTGTTGTATTGGTATCTTCTAACATTACTTAAGAGTTTGGTTTTCCAGTCTCCCAGTATTATATATTCCTGGACGATCTAGTACGAAAAGAGGTAAACAGTTTTCAATCACTATCCACTCTGCGTACAAAAAATCATGCCTGAACACCATTCGTAGTATTATTTTTCCTGTTACTTCCAAACTTGGAGTTCTTGACATTTTCTAAGTTTGTAGAACAGAGGCACCATCTGAGGAATTAAATCCCACTGTTTTATTGCAGCCATACTTATAAGATTGACACAAGAACCGCTATTCACTAACACACATTGATCTTGGCTACAAATTTTTGTATGCATAACCATAGCTGATGATGATTTCATTACGTTGCTATCAGTAATTCAATTCAACTGAAGATGTAACTATTAAAATCATTTTCTCTTTTACTATTTGCTGAACTATTCTCCTCACATACTTCCTATCCCTGTAATGGCAGTGATTTCATCTGCATTACCTAGTTTTCTTTGCAGTTTACTTTCTTGCATGATCTGATTATCTCCTGTAGTACCCACTACTATTCGTCTATTTTGAACTAATAATAACTGGCTTGAGATCGATGCTTGTACCATCTTTGCACTAAACCGAGGATTTTGCTTCCTCCACATCGTAACTTGCTAATGGTTAGAGATACTGTAAAGCTCTTCTGTAGATCTATAGAGATGTACCAGTGAATTTCTGCCAAAACTTTATACTTGCACCTACCTATTCCCATTTGAAAAAAAAAATCATCCAAGATGGCGAATGGTGTGTGTGTCAGAGAAGCAGTACTTGATCCAGTTTGTTTTGCATATGCCCACATTCATGTCCAGTTATATCTAAAGAAAATAAAAGCAATCTTGTGACCAATCGTAAAAGTAGTTTACCACAGTATTCCGGATATATGAAGGCCCATAAATATGAAAATTACCAGTATGGGCTACTAAAATACGATACACATTGGGCTGCGGAGAACTTTGCATTTAAATCATTTTAAAACAGATCCCGGCGAAACACTTGGCGAACGTACCTTGTAAGATACTAAAATGTCGAGAAACCGTATTTTCGTTATTGAAATAGTAATCAAGTACTCGTACATATAGTTTTCGGTATAAAATTCCAGAAACACTATTAATTCGTGTTTGAATATTACTGAAATATATGATCAAGAAAATGTATTTTTATTATTATTATTGTTTTATTATTGGAGATCGCGAATGTGAATTTAAAAGAAATAGACCCACGTTGGACCAGATTTTTGCCTTGAGACAAATTTTGGAGAAGACATGGGTATACAATGGGACGGTTCACAAGCTATTCATTGATTTTAAGAAAGCATATGATTCTATCAAAAGGGAAAAGTTATACAGTATCCCGATACGATTTGGAATTCCGAAAAAAAACTGGTTCAACTAGTGAAGATGTGTCTCAGCGACCTCATAAGCAGAGTACGGATAGGTAATAATATGTCAGATAGTTTCAAGATTCACAACGGATTGAAACAAGGCGATGCCTTATTATCACTACTGTTTAACTTTGCGTTAGAATGTGAAATTTTAGAAATTAAGGCTCAATCCAAGTTGGTTTTCCCGCCTTTTACGTTCTACAACAATTATTTAGAATTCAGTGCAGGTAAACAAAATGTAACTTTTACAGACCAATAGTTCGTATCATGTTTCAATAATGAGTTCAATTAGCTTTACGAAATGTTAGTAATAACTTCAGGATTGTGTGCAGACACTTTCGGAACATTATTCTTTCCCAATAGAGTCTGCACACAATTTTGAGGTTACTAGTAGCATTTCTTTAAAACTAATTGCACCCATTGTTGTAGTGCGAAACGAACTTTGGTCCGTGAAAGTTACTTTTTGTTTACCTGCACTGAATTTTGAATCGACGGAAATCAAAAAAGGCGGAAAACCTGCTTGGATTCAGCCTTAAAGGGGACAAAAAGGGACTATCATTGAATGGTTTGAATCAACTGTTCGTATACGCGGATGATGTAGATGTCTTAGCAGAAGCGTGCGATGAGACGGGTCTACAGGTAAACCTAGATAAAACAAAATACATGATAACAAACCGAAACAGAGGGAATGAAGGAAATAAGAACATAAGAATTAGGGATGAGGTCATAGAGAAAGTAAACAAATTTAAATACTTGGGAGTATGCGTAACAAGCAAAAATGAGGTTACGGAAGAAATAAAAAGTCGTTTAGTATCGGGCAACGCGTGTTTCTATTCAGTCCAAAAGCTTTTAACATCGCGATTAATATCAAGGAAATTGAAATTAAAAATATACAGAACGGTTATTCTGCCGGTTGCGAAAGTTGGAGTACGACCTTAGCAGATGAATATAAATTACGTGTGTTTGAAAATAAGGTTTTGAGAAAGATATTCAGGCCGAAACGGGACGAGATGACTGGAGAATGGAGGACACTGGATAATGAAAAACTCCACGGACTGTACGATTCACCAGATGTTGTAAAAATAATGAAATCGCGACGACTAAGGTGGGCAGGCCATGTAGCTCGGATGGGGGAAAACGTAGATTATATTCTATCCTGATTGGAAGACCAGATGGAAGGAGACAACTGGGAAGACCGAGACGTTGTTGGGAGGACAATATTAGAAGAAATCTTCGAGAAATAGGTGTTAGTGATGAAAGCTGGCTTGATGTTGCCCAAGATAGAATCAAATGACGAACGTTTGTTACTGTGCCGATGAATTTGTTAGTTCCATAACCCATAGAGTCAATTAGTTAGTTAGTTTTATAGAAACAAAGTACCATGTAGATGTAACTTCAATAGATCGATTCTATATTTACAGTGCAAAAAGTACAACGTTCTTTAAGAGGGCAGTGGTAAGAAGGTTGTTTGTAACTGGCGGGTATCTACAACGGAAATCCTATGGAAGTTAAAGTTCAGAAATGAAGAACTACAAAACAGTAATCTACTAATCAAGAACTTAACCTAAAAATATTATGATTACAAAAGAGAACGGTTTAATTGGCAATACCAGATGGGGCTAAAGAATTCTACTGCATATTGTATTTACTTTATGGCTCAAGTCTTCTACTTTGTAATACCTATTATTTGATTTCCTGTTTTATATGTATCTTCATTATGATGTTTTACTGCATATGATGATATGATAGTAATGTAAACAGTAAAATTGGTGCCTAAGTAGTCAATCTCAATACAAGAAAATTATTAATTTTCTTCCGATACAAATCTACAGAACAAAGCAGTGAATCCAAGCAATAAATAAGAACAATCCTTAAATTAAAACGAAAAATATTTTTTTATTTTCTGGAAGTATTTAGCGAGTTCTGAAAACTTTCAAAATTTTACCTGTTAATTTTTGAATTCGAAATGCAGGGCTCGAAAAATTGTCTTCTGACCTAGACGCCAGTTCTGAAAACCAGGCACCACAACAATACAAATATAATTTGATACATAGATCTACATGTTTTGGCCATACATTATATCTACTGGTATAGAAAGTACAAGCTTACATTAACGTACAGGCTATCTCTCGAAGATTACAGCAATTAAAACCTTTGAAGGCAATCTATGTGAAGTTTTACAAAGCACACGACTATTCTGTATCTCGCCGCTTGACGTCTGGTTACACAAGGGAAGTAAACGGACAACACTCATAAGTCGACGGAAGTATATTCGAGATTCAAGGAAAGCTGGAAACTTGAAGTTAATATGCTATGCGCTAGACTCGTATTGCCAGTCGCCATGGAAACCTGGCACCCGAGATTTTTGGTCATATGTGTGAAAATTTCAGTAATATTATACTTTGTGGGTGTTTGGTAAAAGTACCAAAGTCACATTTAGAGAATTTCTGAGAAATGATATGGAAAGATCTTGAATCGTTATTATAAATCAAAGAATTTCTCGAATGAATCACAAATATGTTATAATAATCTGTGAAGTCTTGTAATTTGTTAATTGGATAATTTTACCAGTCATATAATGATTGAATTCTTTAGGCATGTAATCCAAACTTTGGGAAAATGGACTTGTGTACTTTTACCAGCAACCCGACGATTAACTCCTAACAAGAGTTAGTATAAGTTCACATCTTCTAGCCCTCATGACTTCTTAATGGTATAAAAAATGTTTTCTATGAAATTAACTTACTGCATTATTGACTATAAATATACGCTCGTCAATAATGTCAAGCAGAAGTAAGGTGACCATACATATTCTTTTAAGAGTATTACACTCCTTCAGAGGTTCAAATACTCTATACTTGTTTCTATCCAAATATATCTCTAATTCTCTTTTCCTTATTTTTATAACTTTTATGGCATATTTTCTTACTGAATGTCTTGTAATTTCGAAATTCTGAATATAGTATACAAGGTGAAGGAATGTAGTCAAAAGTTAAACATCGTATAATTTAATGTAAGACTGCACATACTGGACTTCCAAGTGCTTTTTTCACTGTGAAATCACCAGATCGTTGGAACTGTTTGCTGGTGCGATTTATCTACTTTCGTAGGGTCGAATTCGGTCATGTTTTGAGAGCGTCTTCAAATGGCATTTGCGTAAGAGAATTTCGACATTAAATTTTGTACTTAAGAAATGCTTTATTCATAGTCACTTTTCAAGTAAATCTTCTTAGAAATTCATTTTGAATTAGTGAGTAATCCATGTATTGTTCAAGAAACACATAATAGCCAACTGAGCAACATTACGACTTCCATGTAATATTTCGCTTCATATGTCAATGAACAATAGTATGAAACACTGTAGTTTGTTCGTATAAAACTAATTACATTGGAAAAATTTAAATATTGCATTCGATAAGTCTGATTCTTAAGGTCATATAAAATTGTAGTGATTCAAAAGGTGGTGATATTTGGTTTTATTTTCAATTGGATAGCAATTGGAAGACAGGGTACAAGGATAGCATCTGTGGCATGTAAATAAATATATTTTTCCGTGCAGATTGGGTTTAGTGTCGCACAGATCAAACAGAACACGCTTGAATTTTAAACACTGTCCTCATTTCTATTTATGATCCTCATGACAAAGTTCAGTTCATGGTATTTATCTACGGTATTTCTGTAGTATCTACACTTCACATCAACGTGCAAACCTGTGGAAAATAAATATGCCAAAGTTTTACTGCGCCCATGTGCAATTTTCCATTACAATGCCTCTTTATACGGTATTTCTTTACTACTTGAAATTTCTTACTTCATTCAAACCTATTCAAACTTAGAAGTTGTATTATTCCCTTGATTTGCACTTCCGATCCCATTAAGAATGCAGCTTCTAGGCTGCAATCATTCCCTCCATAGTACTTATAAACTACGTGCACTTCACTACATCATTTAAAACTGTGAAACATATGGAACACAAAGTTTTGACCTGGTTTGAATAAATGTTACTTTAGCTTTCCAAGCTTCCACCAGCTATTGAGTCGTATGTACCACTCATTCCCTTGCAAATAATTCACACAGGCACTTCTAGAAAAACGTAGCGACACCCAACAATCCAAAAGTGTTTCAAAAAGGCATATGTCGTTAAAATCTCGTTAAATACGTACTCGAGTTGTTCACAATATGCAAATATGACGGCATAAGGAGGAATACTGATTCTCACTTTGTGTTATGAATGACACGTATTTTGCTACAGAAATTCAACAGACTCAATGTCGAGTTTTCTTGGCGTACTGAAGGACATAATATAAAAATATCGGCAAGACGCACGTCGTTATTGATATAAGAAGTAAAAATGGAGGAACTGGTGGAAATTGAGGTTTAAAGTGAAGTGAAAGTAGTACAACAAGCCCGAATTGCAGTTTAGGTACTTGTGCCATAGGGCACTGGAAACAACTCAAAATGCTACGTTTTATGTTCCTATAGCTAGGAGACCTACTAAAAGCATAGGAAATAATAAAAAAATGACCTAATGTGGAAGTTAAGATGTCTTCATCTTTTCGATGTGCTCATAAAGGACACAAAACCAGTTAGTATATGTTTCTGTAGAACGCAATACAATTTAAAATTACGGAATTTTTATGACAGAGAATGGAAAATCACCAAAAACAGTGAAAACTGCGTTATTCCAACTTTATTGTAATCTATAAAGCACAAAGGGTAACTACAGTTGTTTGAAGCATATTTTTCATTTCTGTGTGGAACTGAACGAATTCCTTGGCATAAAAATTGAATTATTTTTTTAGGAGGTTGATGCCTTAGTTGAGTGTCCTCCCTGTTATAGATACTGGTGTTATGTGGAATAACGAGATTTCCATTCTTTTCCTAGTGATTATTCATTGTTTCTGCAGCAATGTCATGGGTTCATACTGAATGGAAGGGCACACAGATCCCTTCTCTGTTATGTACTTTCACTCATATCAGCCTCTGATTTAGGTCAGACACTTGCGTTCTATGGAAACACGGACTAACTACTTTCGCGTCTTATACATGGGTTCTCTGCCCTTTATGAGCACATCTTAACTTCCACTAGGTCATGTTTTTATTTACCACGTCTTTCAGTAGGTTTCTATACGAAGATAAAATGTAGCATTTTGAGTCGTTTCCAGTGCTCTATGGCACAATTAGCTAAACTGCAGTATTAAAGGACAACAATATTGTGGATAGGAATTGTATCAGCGAATCAGACTGTGTTGTGCGTGTCTGATTTTGGAATGATGATATTTCAATTGTAATATGTTGGATATTATTGTATGTGACACTATACTGAATCCACACGCAATTACTTCCTGGCTTGGGATAAAAAAAAATGCCTACTTCTTAAACGATTTTGTTGAATTTGAACTGAATCTTTTTCTTATTTGTTTTTCATTTCAACATTCTAATGGATTTAACACTTTTCTTGCAAACATCTTCGACAGTTTTGGTTGAAGAACAATGAATATTATTTATTTTGTTATGTTTTACACTTTCCCTCTACAAATACATATCAAATTCTCTCTCTCAAGTCAAGGTAGACCTTCTCGTTCACAAAAAGCAATTTTCGTTCCCTACAAGAACAACTTTCACTTCTCAAGAGAAAGCAAATTACACTTTGAAATAGTTCATTTCAAACACTGTCTCAAGAAATGACTATGAAACTGTAAAAATTAACTCTTATCGAAATGCTTCTTGAAGAAAATCAACTTGGAATTCTGGAACCCTCTGCAAACTTGAGAAAGGATTATGAATCAGCAGCAGCCTGAAAACGTAACTTCAAGTAATGAAGTTTCTACAAAACGGGACCCTGAATTCGACCCTAGTGATTTTTGTAGCATATGCATGGTAACGCTTGCAAGAACTCAACCTGTGGCATGAGGTTATGATGACCTGTGATATGATGACGTAGACTGGAAGAATAGGAAAGAAATTAAAACAACAGCTTACATCGAATCAATTAGAAAAGTTGAAGCAATTTCGAATTAGAATATTTATCGCAACTTCAAGAGAGCTGAATTATTTATGAATAAATCTAGTGGAAGATAATTCAAGTAAGTGGTGAAAACCAAGGAATTGCCATTCATTGGCCATGCCTTGAGGAGGAAAGTTCATAGGCTATCTACCAATTATGAGAATTTCACCTTATTTTAATATATATTTAATGTTATGTGCACTCGCGCCTTTATAGCATATAAAAAGGCTAATATACTATTTTTTGTCAACAAGTTTGTGATCACCCTAAACAGAAGGATATATATCTTCAAAGTATATATTTTTTTAATGCCGCAAAACAACTCTATAATTTACAACTGAAAAGAGTATCCCTTATTAGGATACTTTCTCTCAACTGCAAATACCATAAATAGAAAGTTTGAAAGATGTAGGTTGAACCTGGGTATCTACATTTTTCAACTTTCTTGTTACTTCTTCAAATTCTGCAACCCTTTGCAGTTTACCGCCTCCTGAGGCTTGAGTTGTTTGCTTTGTCTTAGCAGTAAAAATTACCGACCTAGTCTACAAAATCATCTAGAATAAAGATCACCCCTGACAGGCAATGATAATTTTCTTTTAAGACATTGTTTTCTGGTCTCTTAAATGGACGTCAGATAGTATTAATTTTGTTGCTTTATCTAGTAGCATAGTGTTTTTCACTAAGCTAACGAAATTTTGTTACATGATTTCTGTCACAACTAAGGTTGAAAATAGCACGTACCTTCAGCGTACTCTCTCAAAACCTTTTGTTCCTATGCACAGAAAAGCCACTTTGTGACCAGTCAGGAAACAATGTGATTACATCTAACAAACTTTAGATACCATTTCCAGATTTCTATTCAGTCCTGCTTTCTCTCTCTCTCTCTCTTACCCGCCCTATTTCTCTCCATTTTATCCGTAGAGAGCACCTCACAGAAACAATTTGTTGAGAGAGAACACTTCTCTCTCTGTTGGGTTGAGAAGTTGTGTTTTACTTGAGAAAAAATCCTCATTTTTTAGCTTTCTCACCTCGACGAAGAGCAAAGTTAAGCATTTCCTGAATTGTCTGTAAGTCACGTTTGAAGAGCGGTCAGGCACCTCGTCACACACTCTCTCAACACTCTTCTCAGCTCTTTTGAAGAAAGTAAAAATGCTGACAGCCGGCAACTCATTAAACGGATGCTCACGCAACTAATAACACCAAAGAACAGAAACCCAATACTCTCACCACGTGACCGCAATAGGCAAAACTGCTGCCACAACTTCAAATCTCTGGTACTTTCTTCTTCTTCTCTTCACATACGGCCCCTCTAATAACTAAAGACAATATGAACACTGAATTCGCAACTAGTTTCATTCATGTACTATTTACCGATGACAGATGAATGATTGATATTGAGGTATAATGGGGCAGAGTATGGACAGGATCAGATTATTTCCATTAATGAAATATCTTAATATTACTGTAAATTGGTGTGCTTCTCCAAATTAACATACCGTCGCTGGCATAACCAAAAGGTGTATCTCAACAAATTACCTGTGTGAAATTAGCATCAAGTTTGTCACCTTCGAATCCAAGATCAAAGTTAACTAGTACCAAGTACCTTTTGAAGATAACTAAGGATCGGTGTTGCAAACTAATTTCTGTTAATGGAAGTGACAAAGCTAATATTTTAGTAGTTGTTAAGTAGTTGTATTAAGGACTGAAACTGGATCGATTTCGCTGATCCGGCCTGACACGGACAGGTGACCTGGTGCGAAGCTTGACTCGACCTGGGAACTATAATGAACTGGGATTATTCGGCGTCGTATTCATTGTTCTTTACGCGTAACACCTCCGCTCCCGTTCCCTCCTGAAAGAAACATTGTTTAAACACGAGGAAATAATTGAAAAGTGCTTCCTTCTCAGGGTCACCGGGTCGAAATCGTGTCACCGGGTCATGCCGAGTCACAAGCACGAACAGACATTTTTTTTTTAATTTGTAAGAGGGAGTAAAATGACCAAGGCCAAAATACATAGTAACCATTGCATAATCATGCCGGATGCTTAAAATTATCAAAAGTTCGCTTGAACAATACAAAATCGTACATCCAGTGTAAATCATTTTACCTTTTAATGTTTCGAAATACAGAAATTACTTAAATACATTACGATGTAGCCTTGGCGATTTACCGCCTCCCCCCCAGCCCAACTAAAAAAAGATTTATGTTCATGTAATACAACCCGAGCTGAAACGCGTCACCGGATAAAGTTTGAGACCGGATCACTGGGATTATGCTTGTGACACGGCATGACCGGATTATGCTTGTGGCACGGCACGACATTGGTGAGATTTCGAGCCGGTGACCCTGAGAACGAAGCAGTTTTCAATTATTTCTTTGTGTTTGATCAAATTTTCTTTCAGAAGTAACCGGGACTGAAAGTGTTACGCCCAGAGCACGAAATATGCCACGCCGAAAATTCCCAGTTCATTATAGTTCCCAGATTGGGTTAATCGAGTCACCGGGGCAATCAGGTCAAGTTTCGGACTGGGTCACCTATGTTCAGGTTAGGTTGGGTCAGCGAAAATGCTTCGGTTTCAGCTCTGGAAACAATTACTAAAAGTAACTTAAATTAAAGTAAATAAGTTTGCAACACCGATCCTAAATGGTCTTCAAAAGGTGCTTGGGACTAGCCAACTATGATCTTGGATTCGAAGCTGACAAACTCGATGTAAACTTCACATAAGTTATTTTTTTTAGATACGCATTTTGGTTATGCAAACGACGATTCCAATTTTGGGGCCGCGGAGGCTCAATGGTAGTGCGCTCACTTCTGGGGCTAGGGATAGTCGGTTCGATCCCTGCTCATGCCATGTGTGCTTTGTGGTTGGCAAACACCGTGCCATGTGCATGGGTTTTAACGGGGTTTTCCCGTTTCCTCCCACTTTCTTCACTCCACCAATTCATCCCATCATCATCCATCCGTCATGAGCCAAAGTTACCTGAAGGCCTTAAAAATTATATTAAACTCAAATCATTTTAGGGGGATTGAAGGAGTTGAATATAAGACTGCAATTTTTTATATTATTTAGTGTCTTATACCAACCGAGTGTTTGCATAGGCCCTAAACCACACTTTTTTTTTTTTTTTTTTTTTTTTTTTACGGGCGTTCAAACACGCCACTTTGCGAAAACTGCCGGATTTCAAGCTTAAGTATCTCAGACGGATCCTCACGAGAAAATCTTAAATTTGGTATCAAAGAAGCTTTGTATGTGACCAACTCACGGCAAAAGAATTGCAATTTTCATTTCAAAGTGGTTTGGTCAGTTCAAGAGGATTTTCTCCGTCGTCATACTATGCGAATGCAAATATGGTATCTTCACAAAGAGCACCATTTTTTTTTCTGTGAAACAGTTGAATATAAGGCTGCAATCATGTGTAATGTTTAGACCTACCAACAGAGTGCCTGTACACAAAAAATGTTTGGTTGAACTACATCCTCTCTTTTCTACGGGAGTTCATATGCCCCTTCGTCGAAAAATGACGGATTTTGGGCCCTGGATGGGTCCTGATGAAAAAAACTGAAGCTTTCTTTGTGCTCAATTCAAAACCAAGATTATTTTTTTTTGTTTCTAAGTAATTTGGTCAGTTCAAGCGGATTACATGTGTATATGTATGGAGCTTCATATTACACAATAAAAAAAATGCTTGTGTTAATTCCAAACTTTCCGGTGTCCGAGCGTGACTACCACTTTTTTGTGTTAAATCAACACAACACACAGTGTTGATTAGACATCCAAGTGTTTCCCTGTCACCATCTTGATTGCTTGCTTTCATAGAAATGCAGCAACACACTCTCAATGAAGGGAATTCTGATCTTTGACATAAGTCGTGGAAGTAACTTTCGAGTTCAGCATATTCTTGATCCCTATACTGTTTGAATTTGTTTTTTCTTCTGTCTGGCGATTAAGCCCATAGGTCAGGTAGAATTTAAAGCCTTTGCGTATGTAGACGATGTGACTTGCATAGTCAGGAATCGAGTTGAACTTGAACATATTCAAAAGATATTTATGTTATTTGGAGATGCATCAGGAATCAATTTGATTTTTTTAAAAAAAAGACAAAATTATTGCCATTCGATGGAAACAATGGGGTAGATTTTCAAGGAATCTTTAATAAAGTGCTGGGTGTGCAATGGTTTCAGACAATTCAACAGACTATAATGTTTAATCGGCAACAAGTATGTAGTCGCGATTTCACAATGTATAAAGGAGTTTTTGAGTACCTTATTTCTCGTGTTCGTTTTGTAAATTGCTATGTATTAAGTAAGGCATATTAGGTGTTGCAATTGTTTCTTCTCACAAACAACATGTGGGCAACAATAAATAAATGTGTGGGCTATTTTACATGGCAGAACCATTACTTGAAACTAGCTCGATCTACGCTACAGTACTAGGAGTACTACAGTTAAAAAGTATTGTGTTACACACAATACTTCACACAAGTCCTGTGTGAATACCCGACTTCTTTTGCCGCGCAAATGATGATGCTTGTATTGAATAGAATTGAATTGGATTTGTCTTTGAACTGTTATATTTTTTTCCCAAAAATTTATAAAATAATGTGGTAAGTGGCACGCGCATTATTACATTTCTTTTTTCAATTCCTATACAATATATTAAAATAAATACATTGTTTCCACGTTTTATCTAAAACAACAATGAAATGAATAAATTAATTAATTGTGATTTTCTAATGCATATATACATAAAAAAAAAAGGAAAAGTTAATTTTCTTTAAAAATTCAGAACCATAACAATTAAAGCATAGCTAGATTTTACTAAACAAAGATTCGGAAGGCCACCATCACAATCACTGCAAGACCGTGAACAGCAAATATGTCTTCGAAATCATTGGAAAGGTCTGCATGAACTGCTTTCTCATTTACCGCCAAACACATTAACAGGCCATCAGAACCTCCTACCTCTTCCATCTCCATGTATAGTCCAACTCCTTCAGGAAACATTTCATCCGCTACAACGGTAGGCTTCATGTTAGCGGTTACCTACTTGGATAGTGACAAACGTTCCATCAACTATATCAAAATTACAGTAGGAATATCTCATCTAATTCCTTCCCTTTGGGTATGGCTCCCTGGAATGAAGCTGCATTACCTCTTTGAATTGCCATGCTTATTCTTTGGATAAGAAAGGTGCTTGCTCTATCATCACCAGATGATTGTGTGATACGCTTACCTATTTCTTTTATGAAGTTGAGGCCTTCTTTTCCCCATGAACCACTAGATTCGATAGCAATGGGTATGAAATGGTACTTCTGTGCAAGATTATTATATTTTCTTCTTTTTTCCGCTTCTTTTCGACTGGCGATGTTTCCCGCCTGGATTGAGGAAAAAGGGAGGTTGGAAGGAGCGAACGTGTCTGAGCAAGTGAAGTCCCAAATTAACGGTTTGCCTCTCTTCCAGGGTAACAGAGTCATCCCATCTGGTCTTTTACCGTCTGTTCTGCTCCATCAAAGATTTGTCTTTGAATGTATTAACTTGGAAAGATATAATGTAGTATATTATTTAAATGAGCAATTCCAAGGAATAGCATTTGATTTGGCCTATAGGGCCCAAATAGAAAATTATACAGTAAAACAATTGTATGGAGTATTATTTCAAAGACAACAAAAAATCAAATTGCATGTAGAGGAGAAATATCTTAAGGTTAATTGGCCAAATATGTGGCAGAACTTAAAAGGAATAAGTGAACTGCCTAAGTTGCATCATACTTGTTTTCTAATGCAACATGATATTTATCAAACTGAAGTCAAATTGAAGGAGAAAGAGATAGACGTAAGAAGATACAGATTTATGTGAGTGGTGTAGACGATTTAATACATCGTTTAATTATGTGTTATAATAATGAAGCAATATGGCAGCAATTTTGTAAAATTGCAGCTAGAATGACTCGGTCTGACCCATTTGGTTTCGATATTATGCTGCATTTCCATTTCCGATATTTTCCACCAGCACGGCGTAAATTTATCATGTGGATGTGTGCACATACGATAAGTTGGTTATTGACTATCAAAAGTCCTTTAAATAAGGAATTATATTGTAATTCGATATTATTGTCGTACAGGAACTGACAGAAGATTAAAAAAAGGAAAATGGCAAATTATTAAAGAGTCATTTATTAAGAAGGTAAGGGTACTAATTTCTGGTGAATATTGATGGAGACGTAATTGTGTTTTTTCTTCTCCTATTGGTTAAGTAATAGGTACATTGTATAGCTAAAGAAATAAATGAAATAAAGAAAATAGGTAAGATGCTGAACTTCTCGCTGCAGCCGTAACTTTCCTCTTGTTGGTAGTACTGAAACCATCGTCATGTATTGTGTTGATTTTACAGAAAAAAGTGTTAGTCACGCTGGGACACCGAAAAGTGTTGAACTAACACAGGCATTTTTGACTACGCTACTTGAAAGGCTAAATTTTAACTCTCATGTGCTATCTTTTCTTGACCAAACCACTCTAAAATAAAAATTGAATTTTTTTCTGTGATTTGAGCACAAACAAGACTTCCCCGATACTAAATTTCAGATTTTTTAAGATGGCTCATTTGAGTTGTATTTAAGCCCAAAATCTATTATTTTTCGGCAAACGGCCACGTTTAAATCCCCGTCAAAGAAAAGGAATGTGATTGAATGTCATGTTTGTTTGTATACAGTCTTCCTGTTCATAATTCTAAACATCACAAAAGAAACTGCATCCTTATATTCAACTAGTTCACCAAAACATGGTGGCCTTTGTGAAGATACCAAATTCGCATTTGCATAATATGACGAACAAAACCCGCTTGTACTGACCAAACCATTTCGAAATAAAAGTTGCCATTTCTACTGTAAGTTGAACACATAGTAGGCTTCCTTGACAATAAATTTCAGATCTTTTCGTGAACACCCATCTCAGATATTTAAGCCTAAAATCTGGCATTCTTCTGCGAAAAGCCATGTTTGAACCCCGTAGAGAAAAAGGGATGCAATATAAGGGATGTCACTTTTTTTTTTGTATACAGACACTCTGTTGGTAGGTCTAAACACTACAAAAGACTACAGCTTTACATTCAAGGGCTTTACAGGGGGAAAAAATGTGATCTTTGTAAAGATATCACATTTGCATTTGCATAGTATGACGGAGAATATTATTTTAATAGTTCCAAGTTACTTTTACAAAGCAATCTTGTAAAATATATTGATATTTTCACTATAAAATAAGAAACGCCATTTCATAGCCAAGAATAATTTACATAACTTATGTTTGTCTTTTCCTTGTTAAAGGGGAGATATTTAATGTCTCATGCAGTTGAAAACCCTCAAAAGTAGTCTTGGGACACCTGCAGTGATCGTCTTTTCTGTCAGTCAATAAGATATACAACTAAGTTTTCTTTAACCAACCCAACCCCAGTAAAATGTTAATCATTCCCCATATACAATAAAAAATTTCTAGTTTTCTATTGTTTAAACTAGTGGTGCCGAAGGAAGATCAGAACAAGGCAATCTTTGGAACAGCTACAAAATCTTGTCAAACAATACAAACTTTCTGTTCGTATAGCATACCTATCGTAGTTCAGATTTGTTAAACAAATCTGAGGTTTCTGCTTTTAAATATTACTTGATATATTTATTACAGAACAAAGAATTTTAACTAAGTATACGCACCTTAAATAAAATAGAGAAATCAAAACTATTAGAGTGAAACGGAAAAACTAGTCTTGTTGTGAAGCAGCTACCCATTGAAGCGGTACATACCATTGATTATTATCGATATACATGTAATAACTCATTAAGTATAATATCCATCTTTCACTTGCGAGCATCTTTTGAAAAGGTTCATATTCATTCTTAATTTTGCAAATTAATCTGTAAAACATTTTAGTATAGCAAAGCTTTTGCATGTTGAAAGTAATTAATTGGCCCTAGCGAGTTTGAATTTGATTTTTCGTAGTTTTACTGTGCAGCGCCCTTACAATTTGCTTTGGAACTTCTTTCGAAGCAGAACTAAAGCAAGTAAGAGTAAAACCAACTCAAGAACAGACGAATCACCATTTATAATATTTTTTTCAGTGTACATCCAACACGTGATCTGTACTTTCTAGTACATATCCTATCTTCATCAGGTGTGATCATTGTTCCAAATTTCGCATTTGTGGCTGTCAGTACTTCGTAGATATTGGTAGTCAAAAACGACATGAGCCGTCAAAGTAATTACTGCGTGGGTACTACTATAGAATTTTCATTAACAACAAGACTCTCCTGCATAATAGACTTTATATCTCCTTATAAATACAGAATGGTTTGAAAGATGTGGACAAACTTCGGGAGGTGAATCCTGACCAGAGCTGAAACCGGGTCACTTTTGGTAACCCAGTCCGAAATTGGACCCGATCTTGACCCAATTAATCCGGTCTTGAGCCTAATGACTCAGGATCCGTTCTTGACCGAAATCACCAGACTAACTATTCGGCGACCCGATGATCGAATCTTGATCCAATTAATCTGGAAGGAAAATTTTGTCCAGTTACCGGCCATGTTCCTGTAGTTAAAATCAATCAATATTATAATATGAGAGATTCCTTGAGAAATGAACTTATGTACGAGAACTTCATTTTTGAGAATTTTAAAAGATTTTAATGCTTTAATCCTATTTATTACTTGAAACACAAAATTCCGCTTTTGGCGTCGTATTTGTTGTACTATGAGGAGTAACACCCCCGCTCCCAGTCCCCTTAGGTAGAAAGACTGGTCAAACGCAACAGTGTATAATAAGGAAATAATTACATCTCTGCTTCGCTCTCCGGTTCATCTTGGAAAAGAAGGGATTCCTGAATATTTTTATTAGGAAACGTTAGTCTAAAAGACGTACTTGGAATTCGTGGGTCGGAAGCCAATATCTAACTGGGAGTTGTTTATTCCTATTGTGAGAAATGTGGTTTGAAAACTCTATTCTTCTCAAAATGCATGAAAATAAAATTACTAATATAATGTGTCAATGGAAATGTTAAGTTCTGTCAATATAAAGAATCATAAATATTAAATAATACGTTCACAAAATTATAATACGTTTGCAATTTTTATGTTGTTTTTTTTTTCAAGTGTTTAACTTTGCTTAGGTTTTTTCAATAGTACATGAGAATAATAATTGTAACAAGGGAATCTTAAATTTAGGAAGATAAACAATGAATCAACGTATAAAGTGACAATAATACTGTTTTGTCGTAACAATGCTATAACGTTTCTCTATGAACTATGCAAGTTTCAGCAGTCGTTTACATTTCAATAAATGTATTCCTTTCTAGTGACTGGTCTACTAAATATTTGCCTTCTCGTAATCATTATACACTGGTTAAGTTGGTTGCAAGATTTCCCCTTGATAACATGTTATGTATGTATGTATGGACGGATATCTATGTATGCATAAGTAGATAGATATATAGACAAATAAATGGAACGGAAAATTTGTCAATTTGCTTTTATATCTAGGATTAGCTAATCTCTATGTAGGAATGATTATGCAATGTATTCCGTGGTACTAACAAATATGTCTTGTCGTCTCTACGCTTGTAGTTTCTCTTCTGCTTGTCACGTTCAGGGGATTGAAATGTCGCATGCCATGTTTATCATGTGCTTAGGAGATGAACAGGAAACATGTTCTGTTAATATCAACTTGCCGCAATTACTTTTAACAATCTTTTTTTTTTTTCAGAATTTTCCTGTAAAGTACCACAATCACACACTTGTCTGTCATATGGATTATCTCATGAATGTGTCACATATGTGAACGATGCAAATATAACAGCTGTTTATGTTTACACGATTATCATGACCTAACCATGAAAACGTGTCTTGAAATAATAGTATTAACTCCATACTTTTAACACCAAGTGATATCTTTAAAATGTTCTAATGTTGGTGTAAGTTTTCAGTAATTCGCTAAACTTTTTTTGAAAAATAAACGAGCGAACTCTAAATTCTTCGATATATGGTATGATCTGTAGTACGCATTATTTTCACGCTTACAGTAAAGTTTTGTGTTGATTCTTAAACCAATAATCAAAATTGAGTAAGCAAACTAATCAAGTTTATTTTAAACTTCAAGATCGAATTTCTTATCAACTGATTACAAAAATTAATTTGAATAGCCGCGGATTGTACACTGTTAAAAAGGTTTATTCAAAAACGAAAAAAAATCTCGAATTTGAGAAAAGTTTGGGATCAATCTGGCTCCGACTAAATTTTGCTCAATTTTGAACACGTGATGGTGCTCAAAAACTGAGAAAATATTTCTCGGATAGTGAGAAAAAAAATCTCAAACATGAGGTAAAACTACTCGAAAATGAGTTCAAATTTCGGCTCAAAAATGAGAAAAGTTGGGACTATTTTTCAGAAATGAGAAGTATTCAAAAGTGACGAAGAATATGCTCAAAATGATGAGAACGTAATGACTCAAAAGATAGCTCCGGAGCTACGAAAATGAGAAAATAGTTAGTCGAAATTGAGAACATTTATTTCAACATTTTGAGAGGGTAATCACTCAAAATCGTTATGAGAGCTAAAAAAAATGACGAAACGTTTATTCGAAATTTACATTGTGAGAAGGAATTTGTTGAGAGCCAATGAAGACGAGAAAATATATGTTCAAAATTGTCCCAAGTATAACCTGTAGTGGGACTAAACCTCTAACAAACGGAGTAGAGAATCTTATTCGTGATCACATCAGAAATTTTCAACTCCTTTCTGCAACCACAGAAAAACCCTCCACTTCATCTAACTAAAGATAAACGCAGGCGGTAAAGATAAAAATATTTATTGAGCAGGGGATAAGTATAAATATCCCCTTGTATATGCTGTTTTTTTTTTTTTTTTTTTTTTTTACAGATTTGCCATGGTAAAGCCATGACAAATACCCACTGAAAGGGTTACGCCCTTTTTCTGGGAAGAGTTTTTCCTCGATAAGTGGTTTAGGGAATTGGAGTTGGGCTATGAGGTTTTCTGGGACCTTTGTTATTCTTTATTTAGTAAAAAACCTGGGATTATTACGATTGTACATCGTAATCATTCATTGGAGAGACTATAGGGAACTATGAAAAGAAAAAAGAAAAGTAAAAATGAGTAAAAGATGAATGAATTCATGAAGTGCTTACACGCCACAATCACAATAGTGGGAATGTTAGTTTAGACAAATGCGTGTTATCTTCTGTCCCCGGGGCGACACGGGGCAATAATGAGAGACAAGATGAGCCCTGTTAATACTTAATGGATTTCCACCGTGCACGTGATGGAAGTATGAAATCTGGTGAATCTGGGTCGGAGAGAGTAGTGAGCTGTAGGAGGTCTTCATGATCGTCAGAGAGAGTGGCGAGAAATATGCTGAGCAGAAGGGAAAGTGGGTTTGGAATTAGCAAAGGATATTGTTGGTTGTAAGTTTGGCTATGGTGAATAGTGTCTAAAAGCAATGGATGGTTAGCGTTATAGCGGTTGGCAATGTAGCGTGTACGTAAGGTTTCAATATGGAACAGAATATTTGGTATGGTAACTCTGGCGTACAAGTCTGCTGTTGGGCTTGGGAGTTTAATACGGTATGCTATACGGAATGCATGGCGCTCAAGAATTTTGGGTTTAGTATAATAAGATGAAGATGCTGCGAGCCAGGCTGTATGTCCGTAAGTTAAGACTGGTCTGAGAAATGCTTTGTAAGTACTGATTACGGTTGTTGGGGATAATCCCCAAGTCGTGCCAGTAAGTCTTTTTAGGAGATTCAAACGGTTGTATACCTTGGTTGTGATTTGTTTCAAATGAGGCTTCCAAGTTAGGTGATAATCAAAGATGATTCCAAGATATTTGACTGTATGAGTTGGTTTGATTTTGGTCTGTTGTACTGTTAGATGTAGTTTTGATGGATTACGGTGTATCCGGGAGTGTTGTTTGGGTGGTAAAAATACTATTGCTTGTGTTTTAGTTGTATTGATAGTAAGTCTCCATGTAGAACACCACTTACAGAATGAGTCTATTGCCGCTTCCATGTTTCGGTTGATTTGATTTATGGTTTGAGCAGTAGCTAACAAGGCGGTGTCGTCTGCGTACTGGTAGAGTTGAACATTCTCTGGTAATGGCGGAAGATCGGTACAATATAGAATATAGAGTAATGGGGAGAGTGCTGACCCTTGAGGGACTCTTGTGTGAAGAAAGATAGGAAAGGAGGTGGTATGATTGATGGTAATGTAGGCGATACGTTCAGCAAAGAAATTGTAGATGTATCGGATGTATGCAATAGGTAGATGAAATTTCAGTAGTTTCCAGATAAGTGCATGGTGCTAAACTTTATCGAATGCTTTTTCTAAATCAAATAGAACTAGGCATGATGGTTTGCAGGTGTGGAAGTGATTTGTGATATGGGTGGAGAGTCGTAGTAGTTGGTCCTGGATACTGTAGCCGGGTCGAGAGCCTGCTTGGTGAGTGGGTAGGAGATTTCTGTCGAGAAGATGGATGTGTAGGCGCTTTACTATGATTCCTTCTAGGATTTTGCTTAGTGTAGGTGTGAGCTGGATGGGTCGGTAGGAACTTACTGAGGTAGGTGGTTTATCTGGTTTGAGGAACATAAGCGTTTTAGATGTTTTCCATTGAGCTGGTATATATCCTGTACGTAGTATGAAGTTGAATATGGCTGCTATCAGTTTCAGTAGTCGATACGGTCCTTCTTTAAGATGTTATGCCGTCCTGGCCTGGAGCGGTATTCTTCTTACGAGCGGTGGTAGTAACTATGTCTTCAACGGTGATTGGTGCAGTAAGATGGTAGTTCTCGTTGATGCGGTGCTCAGAGTTCGGTTGCAGTTCTGGTGATGTAATATTCAGTCTATTTACTGGATGTGTCCTTGCGATGAAAGAATTCTGTGGTGTGAAGATATCCTGTAGGTATGTTGCGAATGCATTTGCTTTTTCTTGATCAGATTGTAGAGGTTGTTGGTCTTCTTGAAGTAATGGGTATGTATTCGTTGTCTTTTTGCCGGTAAGGTGGTGAAAACGTTTCCAGAATTTCGACGGATGCTCTGTATCTCTAAGTTTGTTGCAAGTCTTTTTTACCCATTGCCTAAGTTTATATGCATTTATGTAATTGTGCACTGAACGTTGTAATTGCCGATGAAGTTGAAGATCTGCTGGGTTGCGAGTTCGTATGTATGCTCGAAATGCTTGTCGTGA